>CABHPP010146591.1:0-25806 GCA_902168425.1 Peromyscus attwateri | reverse complement strand
CCCCTGTGCCATATAGACCAGCGTTGATGACTTGTGGCTGCCGCCTCAAAGGTAGAACCAATGAATGAGAATTCCAAGACTGACAGAGTAAATTTGAATGAAGCCAGCCTGAGCTACTTAAGACTGACCCAAAACAACAGCAATAACAGAATAACTACAACAAAAACCACAGGAAAGTAATCCAAAAAGAGGAAAGAAGCGAGACGCAGCGCCCTGGCTTTATACTGCTGTGCAGTTTTTACTATCAAGTCGCTCATTTTGTCTTTCGTGTTTAACTTAAAAATGAATGAAGGACAATCATTTTGGCTTTCAGAACTTTGAAACAGGTGAGAAATCTGACTGTCCAAAGGGAAAGAGTAAGTGTCACTCCTGGAGAAGGAACTGGAGCTGTGGTAAGGAACAAGAGACCTCTCACAGCTCAAGCCTTCAAACTCAGTAACCTGGGAACGAGGCCCTCTGTGTCCATGGTCAATACACCCAGCTTGCCCTGCAACCACGAGCCATCCTGTACAAAGCCAGCAGTCCAGGCTGTGAAATGTGGTCCTTCCTAGAAAGACCAGAGAAAGCATGTTCCCATGATGCATCTGTATATTGAGACAACTACTAGGTATGAGGAAACTGGGTAGCTCTGGTCCTTCTGCCTTCCAGAATCCTGGAGGGTCAATGCCTCCTGGCTGCTCTCAGCCTCTGGCCCTGAGATGGCATATGGAACCCTGGACCCACCTCCTGGCACACTGACCTCCTTAATCAACCCCAGCAACACTGTGCTTCCTGGGGGTCCTTAGGCCACAGAGGTGTTACTCAAACAGTAATGTAGAGAGAAGCACAAACTACCATAGAAGCAGCTACAACGCACACAATCAGGGGTGTTCACATGTGTGCCCGTCCATACACACACACATGCTCTGTGGGGATGGGGGAGGGGACATAGAAAAATCAAGCCATTCCAAATCAAAATAAATAAGGTTCAGAAAAGAGGAGGCTTTGAAAAAGGAAGTGGAAATTGGGCCTTCATGGGTGGTTTTCCTTCCCTCCAAGTTGTCCCCACTGACCCCTCACTGCCCCTCAGCCACCCACAATCATCACAGGCTGCCTTTAAACCAGAGAGTTCTCCTGCTCCTTCATTATCCCAGTGCTGGGGCAGCGGAAGTGCAGCCTGGGGAGTCCCTTGTGGTTTGGATCTTCTTAGTAACAACTCCTCTGGGAGCTGGGCTTCCAGAGCAGGTGTTAGGGTCATCTCAGGCCAACGACTCCACCATCTCTATGGTCTCACCCCTGCCCTGTCCCCTTCCTCCCCCAACTTCACATACAGAGGGACGCTTTACATCCAGCAGGAGCTGGGCGAGCACTGAGAAGCCGGAAGCCCTCTCTGGCACTGAGCCCTCCACTACTTGTTGATACTATTACTAGAGGAGCATCCAAAGGCCTTCGTTTATTCCCAACCCCTTTCTCAAGATAGCAGTTTGCCATTTTCCTCTTCTCCCTGGCAGCGGCATTATCATGTGACTTGTTGTAATCCTGCATGGTTGCCTGGAAACTGGAAAGCAAGGTGATGGGTTTCTGCACATGCTCACTCACCCGCCTGCCTTTAAAGTGAAACCCCACAGGGGATAGACAGTGCACTTTGCCTAAGTGTAGACAAGTTTGATAAAGCAGAGGGGGGTCCTTTTCTGGAATTCGGTCCTGGGCTGAAATCCTAGAATACCAGAAAACAAGGCTAAAGGCTCCATGGGAGGCATCCGGCCAGATCGCAGACCCTTGTCAGCTTTCACAAAAACCATTGTGGAGGGGAAGTCACGCCAGCTGGGACCTCAGAGTTGCTGAGACCCAGGATATTTCTGTAAGATTCGGGAACTCTGACTTTTCCTTCTTAGGGAAAAAAATGCCACCTTACACAATGTTCCTTTGTTGAGAGGGAGAGGGAGGCGGCTGACTATCGCTGGGGCTGTAGGTCACCTGACCACCTGGGTGCCATTTGTTTGTTCCTCTAGGGATAGATGATGTTCCATGGGAAGGGGGTGGTGAACGCAAGCAATAGCACATACTATGTACACAAGGCTGACACACAGTATGTATTCAATTCTTTTTTTCAATTTTCGAAATTTTTATTTTCATATTATTCATAAGGGTAGTTTGCCTGCATGCGTTTCTGGTGCCAGCGGAGGCCAGAAGAGGGCATCAGATCCCCTGGAACTGGAGTTCCAGATGGTTGTGAGCTGCCATGCGGTTGCTGGGAATCCGAACTCAGGTCCTCTGGAAGAGCAGCCAGTGCTCTTACACACTGAGCCATCCTCTCTCCAGCCCCACAATGGTTATTTTTTGCACAGTGACCCTGTTCCTGCGTTGGAAAGAGACTTTCATACTGGTTTCCCTTGTGTCTCTGTGACACCGTGTATGACAAGAGCAATTTGAGGGATGAAAGATTTATCTTGGCTCACAGTTTCAGAGGATTTCAGGTCATCATGGTGAGGAAGTCACACTGGGTGTGGTGGTGGGAATATGTGTATGGGGGTTGTTCACACCACAGTAGGCCAGGGAGTAGAGAGAGCTAAGATCCAAGAGCCAAGTATGACCTTCAAAGGGCTGCTACTACTGACCCACTTCCACCAGCTATGCCCCACTCTCAAAGGGTCCATGGCCTCCCAACATGGGGAACCAGCTGGGGGCATTTCTGATTTAAAGCCCCACATTGCCAAACCTCTGAACAAAGACATTCTCCAATTAGGAGTCAATTAGTGACTCCAGAAAGCTGGCTACAAGAGGTTCTATAGAAGAGCAAAAGGGGCAGTGATGGTTCATCTTCATAGTCAGCCTAACTGGATTTGGAGTCACCTAGGAGACACACCTTGGGTGAGTCTGTGAGAGTGTTTTCAGATGGGTTCATTAAGAAGGAAAGATCCACCTTGCATGTGGGTGGCACCTTCCTATGAACAGGAATCCCAGACTGGATAAAGAGGGTAAAAGGAGGAAGACCGCCAAGGAATAGCAGCCACCAGCCTCTGTTTCCTGAATGTGGATACAGTGTGACCAGTCACTTGGTGCTTTGGTATCTTACCCTGCTAGGATAGACTGCATGCCTCTCAACTTTGAGCCGAAACAAATCCAGTCAAAATAAATCTGGCCACAGAGATACATGGAAAAGTAACTAAAATAGAGGCTTTTGCCTTTCTGCAGTCCTTCAAAGACTATCCCAGTCAGTACTGAGAAAAACAATAAAAAAAAAAAAAAAAAAAAAACCAGGGCTGAAGAGATTTGCTGAGGAGGTTGCTTGGTAACATCCTTGTCACACAAGCTTGAGGACCCAGTACCACCCATTAAAAAAAAAAAAAATACTGGTTTGTGACCCAGCTCAGTTCTTAAAGGTCACCAAGCCTGACAACCTGAGTTCTATGCTCAGGACCCACTTAAGATCCCGCACACAAATTGTCCTCCACACTCGTGCTTTAGTACACACACACACACACACACACACACACACACACACACACACACTACGTGTAATTTAAAAGAACAAAAGGGCTGGGCATGGCAGTCCACCTATAAAACTAGCAACTTTCTTGCCGGTCAACTCTAGCCCAACCGGTGATCTCCAGGTTCCCTGAGAGACCCTGCCTCAAAAAAGGTGAAGAAAGACTGAGGACAATACCTGATGCCAACCTCTGGTCTCTGTCACGGGCACCCCTACACACACACACACACACACACACACACACACACACACACACACTAAGAAATAACAGACTTTTCTAGCTCAGGTGACTCTTCAAGCACCATCTAATCTAACCCTTCACTTAAAAAGACGAGGCAAACTACACAACCAGAAGGTAAAGAGATTTGCCTAGGATCGCCATGTCCACATCAGAGCTACATTAGTTTCTTTTCTTTTCTTCTTTTTTTTTTTTTTTTTTTTTTTGATTAAGGGTGTCTCTGTGTTGCTTTGCACCTTTCCTGTAGCTCACTTGGTAGCCCAGGCTGGCCTAGAACTCACAAAGATCTGCCTGGCTCTGCCTCCCGAGTGCTGGGATTAAAGGCGTGCGCCACCAACGCCCGGCGCTACATTAGTTTCTTAGTGGTCTTGCTCTCCAGCCCTGTGCCTCCCATACCGTGGATGGGAGACTAACTGAGGACCCACACACAGCAGGGCTTGCACAGCAGGCCCAAGACAGAGGTTGGGGTGTGTGGTGGTTTGAACAGGTGTGGCCCCCCCATAAGCCCGTGTGTTCCACTGCTTGTCTACAGGGAGTGGCACTGTTAAGAGGTGTGGCTTGTTGGAGGAAGTGTGTCACTGTGGGACCAGGCTTTGAGCTCTCACATGCTCAAGCTGAGCCCAGTGTGGCACACAGTCTCCTTCTGCTGCCTGCAGATCAAGATGTAGAACTCTCAGCTCCTTCTCCAGCACCATGTCTGCCAGCACACTGCCATGCTTCTCACCATGACGATAATGGACTAAACCTCTGAAACTGTGAGCCAGCTCCAATTAAACATTTTCCTTCATAAGAGTTGCCGTGGTCATGGTGTCTCTTCACAGCAATAGAAACCCTAACTAAGACAGGATGTTTTCCTAAAAGAACTACTGCTGTGGGATGTTCTCTATGCTGTGAATGTGTTGCTCTGATTGGTTGATAAATAAAAAGCTGATCGGCCAGTAGCCAGGCAGGAAGTATAGGTGGGATAAACAGACAAGGAGAATTCTGGGAAGTAGAAGGCTGAGTCAGGAGATGCCAGTCCAGGGAACAGCATGTAATGGCACACAGGTAAAGCCAGGGAAAACGTGGTGACATATAGATTAATGGAAATGGTCTGAGTTTAAGTATAAGAGCTAGTCAGTAGTTAGCCTGAGCTAACGCCGAGCAGTTAATTAATATTAAGCCTCTGTGTGTTCATTTGGGTCTGAACGGATGTGGGACTGCGGGAGCTGGGTAGGACCAGGAAAACTTCAGCTACAAACTACGGCAGCCTGAAATCCCTCCAAAGTACATTCAGCGCCTTGACCCTGAGAGCTCAGCTCTTTCAGCCTCTCCTGGATAACTCCTAGTCTTTCACAGAAGCAGTCATTTCCATGGGGATCTCGGTAGGCATGGTCCACCTAAGGGAGGGAGGACTCTCACCAGCCTCAGAGGAAGAAAGAGTAAAACTTGGACTCAACTTCCTGTCACTCTTCCTAACTTCCTCTTCGGGCAGAAGAGGAAATATGGATTGTTAGTTTTGTGCAGTGGCACAATGTTATTCGTTAAGCAGCGCTGTTTACCATGAGAAAAAGGCCATGAGGTACGACAAAACCCACTATAAGAGTTTATTAGGAGAAGGAACAGCGGGGAATGTGCTTTAGGCCTGTGGAAGGTGGTGCATGGAGAGAGAGGAAGACGGAGAAGAAGAAGCGGGGAGGAGTCTGCGACCTGTTTTTTTATGGATTCCCCCGCACATGCACATATGGGCTTACAGAGCTATGCCACGCATGCACATAGATTGCGTGATCACGCTGAGAGCAAATTACACAGACTGCATAGGACGTAAGGCCCCTTGCTTGGCTACTGAACAGCGCACGTGCGGTCATGTAGCAACATGGATGCTGAGGACTTTGAAGCCACAAGGGAAGGAGAGGTTTCTCTGAGAAAGTTAGCGAAGCATATTTGTCATAGACATGTTAGATTGAAAACCATGGGAAATAATACTTTAAAACTTCCACATTCTAATGGAATTGAGTAGGAAGGGCCTTTGCCGTGCGTGCACTCTAAGCGAGCAGGGCTACAAACGGCCGAGTGTTTTCAGCAGCTTCCCGTTCATGGTTTTAGAGCCTGGCTTTTTTTTTCAGTTGGCCTGAACTTGTAAGCAGGAGAGGTCATCAATATCAAAATCAACCAGGGAGAGGGCTGGAGAGATGGCTCAGCATTTGAGAGCCCATATTGCTCTTGCAGAAGACCCAGGTTTGGTTCCCACCGCCCATGTTAGGTGACTCACTACCTGTAGCTCCAACTCTAGGTGACCTGAACCCCTCCTCTAGCCCTTGTTTGCTCCCCCACTCCCCCCCGCACTCCAAGACAGCGTTCCGCTCTGTAGCCCTGGCTGTCCCGGAACTCTTTGTAGACTAGGCTGGCCTTGAACTCATATCTCTCTGCCTCTGCCTCCCAAGTGCTGGGGTTAAAGGTCCATGCCACCACACCTGGCCCCATTTGCTAAGTAAAAACAAAACAAAACAAAACAACCAACTCCTGGAAAGTAAACATAAGCTGAGCTTGAAACAATTTCCTTTATTTCTTCATTGTTTCTTGACTCTCTCTGCGCCATACTGGGGTGCTGAAGGACTTGTCATGGAAGGGTAGACCGCTTTACAGAATTCCAGCCCACTCTAGAACCTTCTAGCTGTTGTTCCGTGTTGCAGAATCTTCTCTTATTAGCTCTACTAATGTTCTGCCTTGTTATTTAATCTGCCAAAGCTGTAGCCCCTCCCCCCCTCATTTGACTGGCTTTAATGAACTCAGGTAGTAGAAAGTTTTGACAAGCTCCTTTCAAAGGGTCTACACTGGCTGTCTACACTGCCTTTCCTCTCTTGGTCTGGTTAACCCATCTCTCACAAGCAAATCATTTCCAAGCTGGTTAAAAAAAAAAAAAAATCTGGCTGAGTGTGCTGGCATAGGCTTCAGGAAGCAGAGACAGGGGCATCTCTGTGAGTTCAAGGCCAGCTTGCTCTACATAGCAGTCCCAGATAGTGAGACTGGCTTTAAAAAAAAAAAGAAAGAAAAGAAAAGAAAAAGTCCTGCTTGTGAAGCCATGGAGCCTACAGGACAGCCGCTCTCTCCTCTGTTCCTCCCCACTTAGCCGAGGACACCTCATCTTCCTTCCACTGGGCCTCTGTCCTTCGGCTTCTTCGCCAGGGAATTCCTTGAACTGTCCGGAGCCCAGGGTCTCCAGAAGTTGTAACTCTGGCCTCTTTTACAGTCTTAGTTCATCATGGCCACATTTGGCTAAGTCAGCCATAGTCCCTTCCCATTAACATGCTTCGAACAGAGCTGGGCTGTGTGTAGTTTAGTTAAGACAATGCTTGCCTAGCATGCAGAAGACCTGGGTTCAGTACTTAACACTGCATAACCCCAGTGGGGTTGCACAACCAACAAAGAACAATCCCAAAGCCACTGTGTCACCGTGTCTCTCACAGGAGCCAGACATCTTTCTGGACAGCAATGGCCTCACCATCCCCCACCCCCCCCCCACCCCAACCGACCCCACCCTCCCCCCCCGCTGTTTTACCTGCTCTCCACGCCTGCAGTTCAGCTCCCCTACACATCGCTACCATAGTGTGCATCCCATAACTCAAAGCTGGCTGGCCCTGTCAGCACTTGGTTTCAAATCCCTTCCCGACTGCCTGTAGACTTTACGTAAGGGCCCAGCACCTGAGCATGGCACCTAAGAGTGACTTTCTGGCAATCTCCAGCTTCATTTCTGCTGCATCCCCATTCTTACCATGTACAGCCCCACATGGCAGCTCATTATCCACCCCCCCATTTTAGTTTATTGGTTGTTTTTGTTTGTTTGTTTGTTTGTTTGTTTTGTTTTGTTTTGTTTTTGTTTTTTGTTTTTTTCCGAGACAGGGTTTCTCTGTGTTGCTTTGGCACCTTTCCTGGAACTCTCTCTGCAGCCCAGGCTGGCCTCGAACTCACAGAGATCCGCCTGCCTCTGCCTCCTGAGTGCTGGGGTTAAAGGCGTGCACCGCCGCCACCGCCTGGCTTCCCTCCCCCCTTTTAAGGATCCTCTGGGTGGCCAGCTTCTCTGCAGTTTCTCTGCTCATGTCCAGTACTGGTCCCCCTGGGCATGGAGTAGTGCCTGTTCTCTAAACTCCTGCAGCTCTTGGGACCCATACTTTTCTGTCCTATGTACTCAGTCTGGGCCCCTCTCAAGCCAGGGACCATGTTTTATGAACTTGGATCCTTAGTTTGGTGCCTGGCATATGGCTCAAGGAATAATAGAGGTAGATTGTGGACAAGAGTATCACGGGAATTATTTAACAGCGGTGAACACCGTGCAACAGACGATGAGAACCGATGCTGGCCTGCCTATGTGCTAGAATAGTCTTGTGCGTGTGTAGGGGTGGGTGGGGGGTGTGTGCCTGCCAAAGCCAAGCCTTTAGTGGTTGCTGTGTAGGATCCACCCTAGGTTGTTTCTAGGATCCCTACTTAACATCCAAGCCCTATGAAGTTCCCTTCCCTTGACCAAAGGTGGGATTTATTGACAGTATAAAATGTAGAAGAGGTGCTGGGATGTCCCTTCTGAGATTAGTTTCAAAAGGTTGTGATGACTTTTTTTTTTTTTTTAAGACAGTCTCAATGTAGAGACTTGGCTGGCCTAGAACTCTGTGTAGACCAGACTGGTCTCGAACTCACAGAAACCCAACCGAAGCTGCCTCCCTAGTGCTGGGATTAAAAGCACACACCACCCTCCCCCACCCACTGTGTCTTGCGCAAAACTGTAACTCTGTCTGCAGTGTGTTTCCCTGGGATTAGGAAACAGCCCTCACACCAACCAAGTGAGGGATCTGGAAGCCAGCCCCCAGCTAACCCTTACCAAGGCCCCTCAGGCCGGGGGCTGGTTTACCTGTAATGTCACAGGAAACCCTGGGCATGCGGGCCAAACCCAGATTCTGAAGCCACAGATTAAGACCCATCCCTCAGGGAGGGGAGCGGCAAGCTCAGATCTCTCAGATAACACTTTTGCCCAGTCAGCTCATCTTGCAAAAGCTAAGAACCAGGTTTCAAGGCACACTGGGGGCGTGAACCTTTCTTGTACTTTATTAGATAAGAGCACACTGGGGGTGGGGGGGGGGGCGGTGTGACCTGGCAACAATTAGAGCGCGTTTGAAGCTCTTCAAAGGCTTCTGGACCTTTATAAAAATATATCAAAACTCTCCAAGGAGATTATGAGAAGAAAACCGAGCCATTATGAGATTGCACTGATTACAGGAGTGGATGGGATCATACTCAAACCCCAACTTTGCCCAAGTTGCTCCCCCAACCACACTAAATGAAGAGGTAGTGCTCACTGATTTAGAAGGTGAATAATATTGGACAGCTACTCTTGACTGATTTCAAGGAGGGAAACTGATCTCTCTCACTGGAGATCGGATGCTGGACCTGAACACAAGATGCTGAGGGAGTCCCACTGATTTAAATGCAGTGTTAAAGCCAGGGGCTGGGATTGGGAGGTCGCTAGCGCTTGGAATGGTGACCTTAGGGATGGCATTTCCAAGTGCCAGTCAAGTACCCATGGGGCAGGGAGTGGCTCCGAAAGACCCTGAGGAAGCCGTGATGCATTTTTAGAGGAGAAAGTTCCCTGGGACTGTGTCCTCTGAGTGGAGAAATTGTCCCAAGATCATTGGGATTGAAGATGATGGTTTTCTCATCAAAAACCTTAGCTTCACAAACAAAATCAAAGGCATACACTGAGCCCAGCCTCCTGTACTTCCTCGAAAAATACTTTCACAGATAACTTTAGGGCATTAAAAAAAAGATAGACTAATTATTGAAACTATAAAACCCTGCTCAACGAGTCATCCCAGCATTAAAGGGATGTTGGGGGGAAATTAAATGGCCTAAACAAGTGTGCCCAGCTTTTCAGGAAAGGAGTCTGGAGCCTGACCTTGGAGGAAGATGAGGTAGTGAGGGAAGCTTAGCTGGAGTACTGGCTCCCTGTAGCCAGGGCTGACTCTTCTGCAGACTTCAAAATTGATGTGTTCAGTGTGCTAACTCTGCCTAGCTGGGTAAAACCTGGAATCCTCCGTTTAGTTCACAACTCAGAAGACGATTAGGGTATGTAAGTCAAAAAAATATAGTGTTGGGGGGCGGGGGGCATAAGGGGCGTGGTAAGAAAGCCTCCTCCCTGTGCGTGTCTGTTCCAGGAGGGGATCAGAGTCTGCAGGACTTTCCTGAGGCAAAGAGGTGAGAGGCCCAAGTGTCAGACAGCTGCCTGCCCAGGAGGTGGGGGAGGGGCGGGTCGGTGTCCAGGTGGTGGAGACTTGGAGGGCACCCTGGGGACACCCCCAGCTGCTGGATCGCTTCTAGAGGTCAAGACTGAAGAAGATGCTCGACCGTAAAGTCCCACCACCCAGGGAGGGAGTGTGAACTGGGTGGGATGGTTGGAGGTCTTTCGTCCATTTCCGCTTTCTCTGGCGGCCACCCACTTGGTGTGGGTCATGCACCTGCTTCACCCAAACTGGGCTCATCTTTCACTGACTTGACCTCCCCACCTCTAGAGTCCTGCCCTTCCCTATCCTAACAAAAGCAGGCTTCCTGCCTATCCGCCCCCCCCAAACCATCCCTAGGGGATCCCCTCCTCTGAACGTGCAGGTGAAAAGGAGCCGGCCTTAAACCCCAGGTGGAGGACCTGTACATTCTTGAGATGGTATTCTGCCAAACATAGACCCGGCCATTTCCCAGGAAGCCTGTGAGGCTGGGAGCAAAGTGGATGTCTGATGCTATGGGTGCCAGGCCTGCACGTGGTACAGGAGGGTAGAGCCCTGTCCTCTGCAGCCTGCCGCCTGGGTGAGGGTGACAGCGAGGAGGAGGATATCAACAACCCGGTGGCCAATTTTGGGGTGTGTGTGTGTGTGTGTGTGTGTGTGTGTGTGTGTGTGTGTGTTCACGCGCCAGGTACTAGAGAGAAGGATTGGAGTGAACGAGGAGGACACCAGAAATGGTCTTGAGACGCTGAGGAGAGGCCACAGGGCCCGGGTCAGAAGCGCTTCCTTTTCCAGAATCCCATAGAAACTGAGAGAAGTAAACTGGGCCAGGCTGGCCCAGGAAGGTTTAAAGAACCTGAGCCCAGGAGGTGGCCTCTCCTCCCTTCCCTCCTTCCCTTCTTGTCTTTGTTGAGATTAGAGGCTCTTGTCCCAGCCACCACATGGCACCCTCACACCTGGGAGGAGGTACTTTATCTGAAAGTTTAACTATGCACCCAGGAGAGAGACTTAAGGGTTATGCATGGAGGCTCTAGAAGGAGAAGGCTGGCTCCCTGTGCAGAGCCATCCTTCCTCTATGCCTTAGTTTCCCTGGGTGTAAAATGCTTGGCTGCATAACTGTCAGGATTAAATGAAGTGCCTGGTGAGATGCTTAGGACCCAGCTGGTACCCTGGGAATGCTAGGGTAGTGTTAGCCATCTTAGAAAAAAAACAAAACAAACGAAATCAAAACAAGCAAACAAACAAACAAACAAAACAAAACAAAAAAAAACCCAACAGCTAAGGGAGTCATCCTGGCAAGGTCCTGTTTCCCATTAGGGATCTTCCTTCCATGTTTTTTTGGGGGGTGGTGTGCCATGGGGGAGGCAGGGCTGCTTAAAACCTCCTTCCCTGAAGTTTAAAGTGGGGATAAAATAAAGTCAGCTTTAAGGTGATAAAAGTGGTGTCCAAATGGACACCAATGCTCTCAGGAAATGTGTGTGTGTGTGTGTGTGTGTGTGTGTGTGTGTGTGTGTGTGTGTGTGAGAGAGAGAGAGAGAGAGAGAGAGAGAGAGAGAGAGAGACAGAGAGAGAGAGAGAGAGAGAGAGGGGGGGGGGGGGGGGTTTCTCTGTGTAGCCCTGGCTATCCTGGAACTTGCTCTGTAGACCAGGCTGCCCTTGAACTCACAGAGATCCACCTGCCTCTGTCTCCTAAAGTCATGCACAACCACTGCCCGGCTGGATTTTTTTCATTTTTGAAAGCAGTAAATTCTCAGCTTCCTGCTAACCAATGGCTTCCTAAGGCAGGGAAGATCTTGGCTTCCATGTTCTGGTTCTGTGGCTCATGGCCAGTCTTCTAAGGAGAGAGGAGGTGCTTGCGGCCACCTGCTGCTTCATCGGGGCCCCTCAAGTAACACCACATTTTAGTCCTCAGTGTGCCTAGGTTCTGTATTCAGGATGTAGCCAGTCTCAGGTGGAAAATAGTCCAGGGTGGGAATGAGTTTGTGTCTGTGTTGAACGCTGTCATCCCCCTGCCCCCAAATACTACAGAATTACAATCATGGGAATGCCCTTTGCATTGATTTAAGTACTATGTCCATTTGTTTATTATTATAATGCTTTCTGAGACAGGGTCTCATGTATCCTAGGATGGCCTTGACTTAGGACATAGCTGTTCCAGAATGACCTTGAACTTCTCATCTCCCGCTTCCACCTCCTGAGTGTTGAGACTACAAATATATTCCAATCACAAATGGTTTATCTGGTGCCAGGGGTGGAGTTCAGGGCTTTGTTTCAGCTAAGCAATCACCACACCAACTGAGTTAAACCCAAGCCTAGTTGTATGGCCTCTTAAACATTCATTTCTCAGTCCATAAAATATCAGTAAGGACCAATAACTATTTTGTGAAAAGGGTTGCCTATATAAAATGACCTTTAACCTTCTTATGCTTCCTGCACACCAGTCTGGACTCCCAGACGACCAGGGAACGGAGATAACACACGAGGAACAGTGCCCACCCAGTTGCTGGCACTGAAAACAATGACTAGAGACATGCATAGTGTTAGATCCAGGAAGCTACCTGGAGCCCTGGGCAGGGCGATCAAATGCAGCCCTGTAAGTGTGGTACTGGGGAGAGCCAGTATAGCCACGGAGTCTTCTAGGCTGACCTCTCTGCAACCACAGGGATCCCCAAATCTGTTGCTCAGAGAAAAGGGAGTCTGAGGCTCACAACCCACATCCACCAGCACAGCCCCTCTGTCCTTGACGCCATCTTTGCTCTGTCCTTGGCGCCATCTTCTCTCACAAACGGGCCGCCCTGTCTGAACCTGCAGGACCAAGGGAGCAGTAAAAAAGGCCATAAAGGAGTGGGAAGAGCTGCCATAAACCGGAGACAGAGTCATTAGCAGTTCCTGTCTGATAAGAGCTTCAAGGGCTTCCAGCAGACAGCCTGGTCCTTACCCTCCTCCCCCCAAGATATTTGAATCCTTGCTTCAGAGCTCACAGGGGAGGAGGATCAAGGAAGAGGAGTGGGGGAGGGGGGTGGGGGGGAGAAAGAACAGAGGGTGCACTGATCAAGGGCGGGAGACAGGCTCCAGATAATAGTCCAGTAGGGACAGCTACAGTGAGGAGGCGCTTCCTGTGTCCTGGCTGCACCCGATCACCTCTTTCGCTTCCCCACTCAGCCACTCCCTGAGGTAGACACTATTACTGTCAAGTAACATTGCAGAGCTGTAGCCTAGGACATAGTGCAGAATCTGTCTGGTGCAGTCCAATATGGAGTGCAGACTGTACTGTGTAGACTGCCCTGCTCAACATGAGCAATGTCAAGGTGGTGGCTGCGGAGTATTAAACCCAGCATAGGGCCCATGAAGCATGATGCGGGGAGTAGGGACTGAAGTGATGATTGCGCACATCCTGTGCCATGTGGAGGCCCCATCTGGAGGAGCTGAGGTACTGAGTGAGAGTCCTAGTGGTGGGCCAGATGTGAGGGAAAGCAGGGAGCCCTGTGTTGGTCTCTCAGCTACTCTCAGCCCTTGTACAAGACTGACAACAGCCACTGGCCAAAGGTGAAGGAACAGAGAGGGTACATGAGCAGTTCAAGGTCCCCCAACCACCTCCCATAAATTGTCATCCTGGGCAGGGCAAGCATTCAAGACTGGAAGAACTACTGCATAAATGTTCTTCCTGGATGGATGGATGGATGGATGGATGGATGGATGGATGGATGGATGGATGGGTGGGTAGATGGATGGATGGGTGGGTGGATGGATAGACTCTGCCACCAAGTGCTCATCTGCCTTGAAGTCTAGGGCTCAGGGCTACCTATCTTGGGTCCTCTTTCCTAGACAGAAGATTCATTAGGACTCTGCTGCACAGTCTTAGGCATTCCTCTCTGAGTAATAGGTCATAGGCACAAATCTATGAAGCTGGTTGACCTCAAATTCACTAACTGCCAAGGATGATAATGATGACCTTGAACTTCTTGAGCTTCCTGCCTCCACGGTTGATGTCATTCTAGGGCTAGAACCCAGGGCTTTGTACATGCTAGACAAGCATTCCACCAAAAGAGCCACAACCCCAACCCCTATGCTGCTATTTTTAAGGACCAGGGCCAAAAAAATAAGAAGATGTTTTATTAGTTTTTCCAGTTCCTGCCATCTGAGTGTATAATCAGGAGAAGTGTGGTGACTACCAGGCTTGGGCTTAGAGGCCTGTATTCCAGCTCTGGCTCCAGGTTTTTCTGTGACTCAGGCCATGTAGGGCCGCCCAGGTCCTCATCCGCACAAGGAAGAGATTGAATGTGAGTGGCTTGTCTCCTCATGCTCTCCCTTTGTAGAGCTCCACTTTGAGCCTGCCAGCCTCACTGGATGGGAGAATAAAGGCCACCAGAAGGCAGACCTGCCCATGTCGACATGGATTTTGTAGCTGGAGACGGGTGTCCCCTGAGACTGCTATCCCCTGAGACTGGCCAGGAAGGGAGAGATGCTGGTCTGTAGCCTTGGGACTAGCTTTCAGTTGCATGGAGGTTTGTGCCTATAATGTAAGCACTTGCAAGGCTAAGGAAGGACTATCATGAGTTCCAGGCCAACCTGGGCTACAAAAAGTAAGACCTTGTCTCAAAAAAACCAACCAGTCAGCCAACCAACCAAACAATGATAGTGTAAATTTAGTGAGATTCTAAGCGCAGGGACCAACCACCCTATGACCTCTTCCAAGGAACCATCATAATTTCCCTATGAAAAGGACTAGGCTTCCCGAACACAGAGTTAAAAATGACTCTAGGATCATCTTGCATATTCCTGAAAAATTTCTAAGCATTCAGGTTATGTAGAAATGCAAAGATTGTCTGAGTAAATCACGTGCACTTCCTAGGTAGGGGGGAGGAATGTTATACAGTGATTAGAAAGGTAATAGAGTTGTAATGCAGGAAATGCCCTGAGATTTACTCCAAACTGCAGGATGCAAATTATAAGTGCTATATGCTGAACCAAGTAAAGTATATACAAATGAGGATCTGATGAGGACAGATGGTGGGGTATGGCTCATTTTTTTTCTTCATATTTGTGTTGGTACGCTTTAGGAGAGATAATGGCTCCACTCTGAACTGTGCTCCACCCCTGCTCAGACTCAACTGATTGGACTACATTTGGCCATGTTATCGTAGGCAGTCCACCCTGAGCTTGCCAGGACTCTAACCTCTAGTAGCTGAGCCTACAGGTATGATCTGGGTTGATCATCTTTTTCTCTGGGGCTCAGAAATTTGAATATTTGAAAACAAAGAAAGAAATTCTGCTCTGAGGGGTTGAAGCTGCTGAAAGAGCCCTGAGTAAGGGTGGAAAGATGAATGCTTTGGATGAGGGGTGTGAAGAGTTTAGGAGGAACAGGAGCTAAGAGAAACAGGTCAAGACACACAGAGAGAGACAGAGACAGAGAGAGAGAGAGAGAGAGAGAGAGAGAGAGAGAGAGAGAGAGAGAGAAGGAGCCATGTCCCATGGACAGAGAAACCAAGGGTAACTGCCTCGCTCAGCCTTTCTGGGTTTCCAGCTTCCCACCGAGGGCTTTATTCCTATAATGTGCTTCATTTTTCCTTGGTGAACCTTGAGGAAATCCTGAACATTCTTGTGGGTGAGAAATATTGGCTTACACTTTCCAAAATGTCTTTGTCATTATATTGTTTTTAATAAGAGACTACCAAATAAGGGACTCCACAGCTCCTTCAGGTGGCCTACCACTGGGGATGCTCTTTTGAATTAAAAAAAAAACATTAAAATATTTATTTCTATTATTTATAAAAATACTTTTTAATTTAATTTAGTGTGCGTTGGTGTTTTGCCTGCCTATATGTGTGTGAGAGTGCTGGATCCCCTGGCACTAGAGTTACAGTTATGAACTCCCTGTGGATGCTGAGAATTGAACCTGGGTCCCCTGGAAGAGTATTTAGTGCCCTTAACCACTGAGCCATTTCTCCAGCCATCTTTCCTGCCTCATGTGGATGTAGGGAACTGAATTTGGGTCCTCTTGAAGAGCAGTGTGCGCCTTTATCTACTGAGCCATCTCTCCAATCTCGGGGATGTTTTCGTATCCATTACTACAACTGCTCCTTGACTTTCTATGGGATTCTAGCATATTAATAAGCTTGTCCTAAGTTGAAAATATCCCAAGTTAAACATGCATTAAATACAAATGACCTTTTCCATTATACAGCCCGGGCACAGGTTGAACTTGTGATCCTCCTTACAGCATCCCCAGTAGTAGAATTATAGGCATGAGTCACTGAGTCAGGTTGTATCTAACCTACTAAATACCATAGTTTTGCCTGAATTTCTTATGTGTGCTCACAACTTCCATCAGCCTGGAGTTGGTCAGAATCATGGACCACAAAGCCTGTCTATAGTGAGGTACTGAATACCTCACATGGTCCACTGAACACTGTGTACACATGAAAAGCAGTGGTTATATAAGTTTGCTTTCACACCATGGTAAAGCTGAAAAACCACTCTTGTGAGTCTGGCAGGGTCTGTGTTTAAAATCAGGTTGGCCTAACTTTATTTGTTTATTTATTTTTAGCCAAGGTTTCAGAGGAACTACAGTTCAAGGGCCATGTAGAGACTGCAGAGCCCAAACCTCTCTTTAGGGTATTGACATCAGAGACTCCAAGTCAGGGCTAACCCGCCAACAGGACCCTGTCCCTCTGGGAATTGTTGTTTTTATTTGTCTGTTTTTCGAGACAGGGTTTCTCTGTGTAGTCCTAGGTGTCCTAGAACTCACTCTGTAGACCAGGCTGGCCTCGAACTCAGAGATCCACCTGCCTCTGCTCGAGTGCTGGGATTAAGGGCGTGTGTCACCTCCTCCCCACCTGAAATTGTTGTCTTTGAAAGGCAGCAGTGGTGCCCTTTGCCTCGAGCTGACTGAGTTCTTAGACTGCAGTTAGTGAACCTGCGTTTACACACCAGTCTCATCCACTCTCTAGCACACCACACACACACACACACACACACACACACACACACACACACACACACGTGCTCAAACCAGGACAGATGCAGCCTGGACAGATGTGTGTGAAATTTCCTGTATCTCAGAATTGCCATCCCCTGGGCGGGCTTCCCTGCTTGGAGTCTGTGTTCTCCACACTTGTGCTAGCTCAAATTCTTGGCCAGATTGAGGGATTTAAAGGAGGCAGAATGTGGCCTTGAACATTCTTCCTCCACTTTGATCACATAGAGCCAGGCTATTTTTAGAATTTCATTCATTCATTTTGAGTGCGTGCATTCCTGTATTTGTGTGGGCATGATGATGTCTGTGTGAAGAATGTGTGTGGAGGTCAAAGGACAATATCCTTTCGGCGTATGAGTGTTAGGGATGGGTGTCAGGGCGTCAGTCTTGGTGGCAAGCACCATTACCTGCTGGACCATCTTGCCAGCCCTTGACCATTAGCACACGAGAGCTTTCTAACTGTCCACACTCTGAGCGTAAGAGGCTGAGAGTGAACAAGATAAGGGGAGGAATTGAAGAGGGGGAAGGGAGTGTGTGCTCTGTGCAGGTCAACCAGGCGCAGTGCACCTTGTCCCTCCTCCCAGATCTCCACCCTGACTTCTGGGAAGAGGATTTGCTTTCTTCTGTAGCCAGAGAAAACTGGCCTTGGAGACTTCAAGCCCGAATTTTTTGTTGTTGTCCCAGTGTCAGCACCAAAATGTTGTATGAGCTTTGCCAAACTTTCTCACCCTTCCTAAACCTCAGTTTTTCCAACTGTTAAATGGGAATAAATCATTCTGTTAAAAAAAAAAAGATGTCAGGTGGTGGCAGTGCACGCCTTTAATCCCAGCACTCAGGGGGCAGAGGCAGGCAGAGCTCTGTGAGTTCAAGACCAGCCTGGTCTACAGAGTGAGTTCCAGGACAGCCAGAACTGTTTCACAGAGAAACTCTATCTCGAAAACCAAACCAAACCAAACCAGAAGGTGAGATAAGGAAATGGATGCAGTACGTGTCCAGTAAGTGTCTTGTAGATGTGTGCTTTTCGTCTTGCAGAACTAGGCTGCGCCAGTTCTTCCACACTCTGCTCTGGTCTCAGTATGGGAAAATGGCCCGTGGTCCTGTGGGACAGGCAGCCATCTTCCAGGGTCCTCCATGAGCCGACCTACTGTGTGTTTTGCAGACTGTGTCAACTGGTGACGCTGTTCTGGCCCAGGGAAGTGCTGGTGGCCAGAGCTCTGTAATCTACTGGCTTTCCATATATAGTCTGGGCAAGGACAATGTGGCTCACATCCTCTCTATAGTAGCCAGGCTGGTTTGCTGCTCACCACCCTTAGACTCGGACTGAAAAGCTCATCTCTCTGTTCCAGAGGCTCCATTCAGAAGGTCCGGCCACAAGTGAAGGAGCCTGGCACCACTGGGCATGAGTAGAGGATAAGTGTGGGCTCAGTGGACCATTTAGTGGAGAGACCAGATGTCCTTTCCCTGCTGGGAAAGGAGCTGGACAGAGGGGAGGGTGAGGAGGCACTCCCCAGTCTGTAGATGTATCCAACCGTCGTATAAATAAGAAACACAGAACCAATGCAAAGAAGAAAGCCAAGAGGTCAGAGCTAAGAGCCAAAACCTTACCCTTCCTCCTGCAGTGGTCCTACCTCTCCGAAGGAGCTGGTACTTCCTGTGTTAAAGTCTTTATATAGTCTCTTTTCTGCCTTCTCATTGGTTGTAAACCCAACCACAGGACTGCCTCATTACAGCCTGTCTGTATAGACCTCCAGGTGTTCTATGGTTGGTAATGAGATTAAAGGCATGTGTATCCAATGCTGGCTATATCTCTGGACACACAGAGACTTACCTAGCTCAAATGTACACCACCACTGCCCTGCTTTCCTATGGCTTGCTAATAGCTCTGACCCCCAGGCAACTTTATTTATTAACATACAAATAACATTTTGGTACAAAGAAAATATCACCATACCAGTCACCATTACTTGGTGTGAACTGTCAGCCTCCTCCAGGAAAGAGACATGTGCCATGGTGGCAGACAGGCTTGAGGCAGTTAGCCAGGGAGCCAGTGGCTTCTCTCTACTGGGTTGAAAATGGTGGCTGAAAAAAAAATAGGCATCCCCACCACCAACCTCACTAGAGACTATAGCATGCCAGTAGAGAGGCGCAGAAGGAGATGCAAATGTTTTGAGTTTAGCTATTAAGCATAGTTTCCAGTGAGTGTTCTCATGTCTTGAAATGAAACAGATGAAAGCAACATGTGTCAATGGTTGTAGGAAGGCAATAATGTCATCAACAGGAAACACAGCGATTGAATCCTGAAGCCTCAGCCCAGAACTTAACCCTTCTGCTGTTTATCCCCCAGTCCTGCATGGAAGACAGAGGAAACCTCAGTGTGAAGAGGTCTCTGCCTCTCCAGTCCTTCCTCGGGGGCCCCTCTGGGAGCTCCCTGTGAGGATCACGAGCCTGTGTCTTTTAGGGAACAATGGTCTTGGGAAGAAGGGGAGCCCAGGGGCCTCTCTGCAGAGGAAGCTGCAGAGCCCCGCCTCCCTCCTCTGTGATGAGGCTACAAAGCCTTGGCTGTGGGACCGCAGTTAAGAGTTCCTGGCAAAGACAGTGCCAGCGGCTGGCAGGGGCAGCCAAAGCAAGGCCAATGTGCTGCTGCTAGTGCGGGCGGGTGGCGCCACCAGGGAGTCTGTGGGCCCCAGGAGATGCTGGCTACAGGGGTTGCAGATGGAGCAGGCTAGGGGCCAAGACATCCCACTTTATCTGATCTCTTTACCCAGGACTGAAAAGGTGTGTGTGTGTGTGTGTGTGTGTGTGTGTGTGTGTGTGTGTGTCCGTGTGTGTGTCCTGTGGCTGATCCTAAGGGAACACAAAGACAATGGTGACCTGGCATAGAAAAGTAAAGTTAGTGTCCCCAGCCCGGGAAGTCTCACTGCTTTCGTCTCTGCTGAGCACACCATTCTGCTTGGGGGATGCCTGCCTCCCTGCAGACTCTACACTCCACATGCAAACGATGCATAAAATCCAGACACCAAGCAGGCATAACATGGGATGGTGGAGCGAGAGTGTCTGGCAGCCCAGGTTCAGTGGTGCCAGGCTGAGCTGTGGGCAGCACTTACCACCTGTCCTGGAGGCCAGGGTCTAGAATGCTGGTCTTGAAACTCCTGCTGGTTTCAAGTTTTAGAGGTCAGCAACTTCGCCCTGTGGATTTTAGACTAGCCTGGAGTGAAGTATTTTAGAACAGTTGGACAGTAGGATTATTGTTACATATTGATAAAATTAAGGGACAGAAATATCTCAGTCCCTTCTCTCATAACACATAGCATAACCACAGCAGAAATGCCTTGGGCACATCCTGATGAAGGTTTTAGTAGAGATATGTTGGTAGTCACTCAGAAGTAGACATGTCTGGGTTGTCTGTGCCCGATTGCATTAGTCAGCCTGTGGTGCCATAAGAAAATGTCAATAGCCTAGCTGGGTTAAACAGTTGGAATTTATGTCTCATAGTTTGGAAGCTGGGAGTCTAAGATGAAGGTGTTGGCCGATTTGGCTCTCTGTGAGAGCTTTCTTTCTGGTGTAGAGACAGCCGTCTTCTGGCTGAGTCTTCCCATGGTAGAAAGAGAGCTACCTCCATTCCTGTCCCTTGTAAGGGCACTGACGCCATCATACTTGCCTCACCCTCCTGTTCTCACCAAAAGATAATTACCCTCCAAAGGTCTCATCTTCAGATATGGAGGATTGGGGTTCTACCATATGAGTTTAGGAGACACAATTCAATCCATATCACTGTGTTTTGCCTGACTCACATCGGGAGGTGTCTACCACATGTGTGCACTGGCCGCGGCTCAAGGGTGGTGACAGCAGGGGTCAGATGTGGGCTTTGACCTACAGGAGTCTGCTGGGGATGTCTTTCTGTATGCTGTGAACGTGTTGCTCTGATTGACTGATAAATAAAATGCTGATTAGCCAGTAGCCAGGCAGGAAGTATAGTAGTGGGATAAGCAGAGAGGAGAATTCTGGGAAGTGGAAGGCTGAGTCAGGAGACACTGCCAGCCCCTGCCACCATGAGAAGTAAGATGTAAAGTACCGGGGGAAGGGGCTAGAGAGATGGCTCAGAGGTTAAGAGCACTGGTTTCTCTTCCAGAGGTCCAGAGTTCAGTTCCCAGCACCCACATAGTGGCTCACAACCATCTACAATGAGATCTGATGCACTCTTCTGGCATGTAGGCAGAACATTACATAATAAATAAATAAATATGTAATTATTATTACATAGTAAATAAATACATATTTAAAAAAAGATGTAAAGTACCGGTAAGCCACAAGCCACGTGGCAACTTATAGATTAATAGAAATAGGTTAATTTAAGATAGAAGAACTAGATAGCAAGAAGCCTGCCATGGCCATACAGTTTATAAGTAATATAAGTCTCTGTGTGTTTACTTGGGTCTGAGCAGCTGCAGGAGCTGGGTGGACACAGAAAAACTCGAGCCACAGGAGTCCTCCTTGTGCAAGAGATGGGCCTAGGAAAACAGATGCCTGGATAGCGGTAGAGTAAGGGCTGATGTAGGGATGGGTTCAAAGCACAGGAGGAGTGAAAGGTACCTGAGTCTACCTTGGATAAAGTTGCAAAGGGGCAAGGCCAGCCCAGGGGCACCTCTGGAAAGTGGAACAGCCTGAGCAAACCCTTAGCATCTAGAAACAGCTGGGGGAAGGGGGGCAGCTTCCAGACAGCCACACTTCAGGTGCTAACACAGAGCACAAGAGGCAAGGAGTGGAGGTTGGCATGACCGGAGCGTGGTTCAGAGTATGTGTGGTCTTGACTTCACAGATAAATTGGGCGGTGGTACTCTGTGATAAGAAGTGTGTGTTAGAAAGCTCTCTATTGTGGGAGTGTGAGGGCTGGTTTAAGTGAGAGTAGGATTTAGGGAGCAGGGACCCCGTGGGAGTTCATTACAATCATCTAAGTAGTGTTTCTCAACTTGTGGGTTGCGACCCCTTTGGGGTAGCATATTAGATATCTATATTGCGATTCATAACAGTAGCAAAATTACAGTTGTGAAGTAGCAATGAAACAATTTTATGGTTGGGGGTCACCGCAGCATGAGGAACTGTATTAAAGGGGTGCAGCATCAGGAAGGTTGAAAACCACAGCTCTAAGGGATGCCATTCAGATATTTACATTTGATTGCAGCAACTTGGGTTCCCCTACAAACTGACCATGGGGTCTGATGTCATGTGAATCCATAGAAAATACTTTTTTTTTGGGGGGGGAGGACCTGTAGAGGAATGAGAAAGAAGAAGGGAACACAGAGACCAATAGGTCATGGCATCTCACAAGGGCACCTCAGGTCCACCCACCAGCAGATCCGGGACAGCAAGTGCTCACCATCATCCTTCCTCAGGGGATGAGGGAGCTAGAGGCTTCACACACTAGCATCTAGTAGACACTGGTTACCACCCCTGGGGAGATAGTAGGACACAGATACCCAGTGCTCTCTAAGTTGCAGGCTAGGTAGATTCTAGTAGCTTCTGCCAGAGATGCAGGGGAGAAACCAGGAGCAAAGCATGACAGTGAGATGGGGGGTGTCCTTAAGCGGAGCCCTGCAGGTATCTACTACCCTTAGGAGACTGCTCAAGGGGCCTCCCAGGCTGTCTCCTGAACATCAGTCTCAGCTCCACTTATCCAGCCAAGCATGGGTGCTTGGGAAGAATGGTTCAAATCTGGAATGTCAAGGAAATCCCCAAACAGGACTTTTACACCAGCACCATTTCCAAGGCGAGGGTGACCTTGTAGCTCTAGCGATTCTTCCATGGTGGAAAGGGGCAAGGGCCTTTGCAAAGAAGGGAAGGCTGGCCCCATACTGACCTCACCAGTTAACTGGGGATCATATCAATAGCTACGCTAGGGCTTTGCACTGAAAGCTAGGGCCCAAGCAAAAGCTACCACTGACTGGCTGAGTGAGCAGAGGGCAAGGTCCAGTCTCAGTCCACTGTGACTCAGTGTTCATCTCCACAACCAGGATGGCTCTGCCCATCCCACTCATCTCTATGACTGTGGCAAGGATAAAAGTGGGACTCCAGTCTAGGCAAGTTCTCCAAGAATGTGCAAGGCATGTTGTAAACCCAGATCATACCCCACATCCTACGTGAGTCATGTCAGGGAGGGCAAGCAGGGAGGAAAAATAATGTTTGTTTCCGATTCTCTGCAGGTCGAAGATGCCACAGCGGGCTTCATGCAAAGGGTGAGAAGTGACACCCACTGGACTCTGAGCAGGAAGGCCTGATGCTGACAGCGACCTAGCTCTTCTCCATAGCTCCAGATATCAGGAAAGCACGAGGTCACCACCCAAAATGCAATTAATCACCAGCATGTGAGTTACGCTTCAGACTGGAGGATAGACATCAAAGCAACTATTCAAAGAGCCAGCTCCCTGTCCACCCGGCTCAGCATGTCACACACAGCAGGCTCACCATGAGTCCCACCCCACCCTCCAGGGCCAGGCCAGCCAGAACCATTTGGCTTCCAAGTTAATCTCCTTCCTGTTACCATGGAGTAGGGAGCTACCATCTTGCTCCTAGGAGATAAGTACTTTGGGGGATGTGGCTTAGGGTAACTTAGACCTGCCGGATCTCACTCTTGGTGGACCCTCAATACGATGTATCCTTCTCAACATCCAAATCTACATCCTAGTCACATTTTATTTATCTTTGTTGCAAGACAAAATCAGAACTCTGACTGTCACCCCTGAATTGTTCAGGGAACCTCAGTGGGAAACTGAGCGAGGAGTTCGGGGGCTTCCAGTGGTTGGCTCCAGATTTGCCTGGGATTTCTCCTGTCTATTGAAGTCCTCATCTGGTTGGATGGTAACGTTGCTTTTGGCAAAAGCTTTAGTCCA
This sequence comes from Peromyscus attwateri, assembly GCA_902168425.1. Classification (NCBI taxonomy): domain Eukaryota; kingdom Metazoa; phylum Chordata; class Mammalia; order Rodentia; family Cricetidae; genus Peromyscus; species Peromyscus attwateri. Next base: position 2,000 of record CABHPP010146591.1, on the reverse strand, counting down.
TAAAACCTTCAAGGGTAAAGTTCAACTACCTCTTTCCCAGAACATCATGCCAAATGGGTCAGTACCAGCAGGTGTCTCGGTGCCAGATTAGTGAGTGGCTGGTTGTGTTTCAATACACATCTCCTGAGCAAGCTGGGGCTCTGAAATGTGGCCAAGCTGAGCCAGTCAGTAAAAGTGTCACAGTCTGCCCCAGCATGGTGGCTCACATCAAGTCTCCAACCCAGGAGGCTAAGGCAGGAGGATCATGAATTCTACACCAGCCAAGATCTATCTCCAAAGGGGAAAAAGTGGGAGAGCTGGGGACATGGTTCAGTTTCTAAAGTGCTTGCTGCCCAAACCTGAGACCTGAGTTCGGATCCCAGTACTCGCACACAAAGTCAGGCACAGCAGTGTGCACGGCACTGGAGAGGCAGAGGAAGGAGAAGCAGGAGAGTCTGCTGGCCAGTGAGTCCAGCCAAATCGGTGAGCTCCAGATTCAATGAGAGACGCTGCCTCAAAAAATGAGGTGGAGAGTGAGTGAGGAAGACGCCTGAAGTTGGCCACTGACTGGCACACGCGCATACACACACACACACACACACACACACACACACACACACACACACACACGGGGCACGAAAGAAGACTCTAGATCTGAACTAATCTGGGTTATGACATCATATAAATAAAAAGATGGTAATCTTCACATTCCTAACCTCTAGTTTCCTACTTGGGCTAGTTCTGTCCCAGATCCCAGACTCTGGCCCTCAGCATCCTGACAAGGAGTTCTGGGAAGAATTTGCAGGAGGTTCAGGTGCATGCAGTGTCTGAGGGAGGACCGGCTATGCTAAGCTAAGCACGCTTCTGGTGATTTCCACGCTGTCTCTTCTTTGAATATGTAGGCTGCTGTGCATACGTAAATTATCAGATAGGCTTTTCAAAACTCACATTTGATTGTGGAACAAATCACACCACATTTCCCTGCTTGGCTACATTGACCACCCATCATAATTTTTCAAATGCCAGGAACTGACCAAACAAACGTCCCTGGCAGAATTTGAAAGGTGCCATGGCTGGGAGATAGTTAGTTGGTAAAGTGCTTGCTTTGCAAGAATGAAGACCTGAGTTCAAGACCCAGAACCATGTTTAAAAAATAGGTAGGCATGGTGGTGTGCGTGTACTCTTACTGCTGGGGAGGCAGAGACAAGCAGATCTCTTGGGCAGATGATACCTGAAGTTGTTCTCTGACCTCCACACACACATGTGGATACATACAGGCACACACACATAAACATGTGTACACACACACACACACACACACACACACACACACACACAGAGTTTCTGGAAGATGCATGGCATGTAACTAACCAAGGAGAGTTATATTTTGTATTGCATACACACAGTACAAGTGGCTTCAGAAAGTTTTCCTTTTTTTCTTAGATTTTTGATTTTTTAAATTATGTGTGCATGTGAGTATGGGTTTGTGTACAGGAGTGCAGTGCCCATGGAAGCCAGGGGGCAGCAGATCCTGGAGCTAGAGTGATACGTGATTGTGAGCTGAGCTGACTGTCATGGGTGCCGGGAACTAAATCTGGGTCCTCTGAAAGAGCAGTGTGTGTGTGCTCTTAACTATGGAGCTAGCTCTCCAGCCCCCCAGGCGGTCCTCTCAACAGCTACAGTGTCCTTTTTCAGGGGACACTGTGATCTCTGATAATTAGAAACAGTTGGGCAAAGTATCCTTTTCTGAGCAATAATAAAATACTGGGCCTGGTGACACAGATCTGGAATCCAAGCTACTGGGGAGGCTGAGACAGGAAGACTGCAAGATAGAAACCTAGACAACTTCAGGAGGACCGGGACAGAGCTTAGAGGCACAGTTGCCTAGAATGTACAAGGCTACAGATTCAACCCCTAGCACCACCACAGAAAACAGGAGAAGAGGAGGAGAGGGGGAGGAGGAGGAAGAAGAGGAGGAAGAAGAGGAGGAGGAGAGGGGGAGGAGGAGGAAGAAGAGGAGG
>CABHPP010146590.1:0-34614 GCA_902168425.1 Peromyscus attwateri | reverse complement strand
CTCTCTCTCACTCTCCTCTCTCTCTCTCTCTCTCTCTCTCTCTCTCTCTCTCTCTCTCTATTTATTTACATATGTATTTTATGTATATGAAGACTCTGTCTACCTGTATATCCTGTATGCCAGAACAGGGTATCAGATTCCACTATAGATGGTTGTGAGCCACCATGTAGTTGCTGAGAATTGAACTCAAGACCTCTGGAAGAGCAGCCAGTGCTCTTAACCCCTGAACTATCTCTCCAGCTTAAAGTTTCTTATGCTGGAACTTTTTCCCTATGGCTGCAACCTTGCTCTCCAGGACCCTGCTGTGCTCATCGGGCACAGTGGCCACACGCCACAGTCTGATGGCACCTTGACCAGATGGTGCTGTGCTTGAAAATACAGTGTTTGGACGGCACAGTGGTTGAGTGGCACAGTGGCTGGAGGATAGTGGTCTGTGGATACAGTGGCCAGGTGGCATAGTGGTTGGGAGATGCAGTGGCCAGGGGATATCGTGGCTGGTTAGCATGGTGGTGGAGTAGGGGTGGTAGGGTTGACCCTGTTGCAAAGGTGGCCTCAGTGGGGGAACCAGGAGCTCCTGCTTCTGGGACCTGCTGTCCTTTGGATACCCAACCATGTAGAGGGACAGGAAGATGGATATTGGGGCAGACCTTCTTCACTGGTCTGCCCTTGTGTGTTCCAGTTGCCAGGCCATTTTGTTGCCATGCCATTTTGTTTCCCTGCATGCCTCCTCTTTAAAGGCATCTCAGCACGGCAGAGGCAGGAGGATCGCTGTGAGTTCAAGGCTTGCCTGGCCTACATAGCACAAGGCTACGTAGATACCCTGTCTAAATCTCCCAACCCCCTAAAATATTTTTTTTAAGGCACAACTTTGACCATTCCAGGAGTTTCCTCTTGCTCCTGGCCCCTCACTTCTCTTTCATTTCTATCATTCTTTAAAAAAAAAACAATCCCATCATCACACTTGCCCGTTTTGTCGTTGTTTCCCTGTGGTGCCGGGGGTGGAACCCAAGACTCACGTGTGCTAGGGAAGGGCTGGACAGCGAAGCGCACTCTGCCCTCGTTAGTTCTGTGTTTCTGGTACAAAGTGAGCTCCTTGAAGTTGAGGGGTCAGGTGTCAATGTTTACATTTCCAGGACCTGGATATCACTTTCATGAAGCAGCCTATTAAATGTTGAACTGGGAAGTCTAGCTTAAAGTTTGCAAAAAAAAAAAATGGTTTCAGATATTACTTGTTCACTTAAAACATGTACATTAAGTATACACATATTTTTATGTATGTATATGCATGACTATCCGGAAGGATGATGAATGAACACCCATCTTCCCAGGCACTCATGTCAGAAATAGCGAGAGTTTCACATACAGAGAGTGTTTTTTCCCCTCCTTTATACAGCTTATCTGCACTTTAATGAAAGTATGTCTTTCCTCCCTAGAGTAATGATTTTTTTTTATTTCTTCTCTCATGTCTTTTGGTATTAAGTCTTGGGAACCCAAAGGTACATACAGCCAGAAGGATGTTGTCAGTCACCTTAGAAGTTACTGGCTCCATTCAATTTACTATTGTATTTAAAATTTAAAATAGTAAGACTGACATCATATTGTTTCCTGTAGAAATTCTGGCTACCTGGAATGTCATCTGGCTACCTGGACTGTCATGTGGGGGTGGGGTGTGTATGCCTGTATTTGTGTGTCCATGCATGTATGTATCTGTGGGCTTCTATATATGTGTTTGTGTGCAAGTATGTGTATGCTTGCATGCAGAAGGTGAAATCTATAGAAGGCAATTTAAGATGCTTCAGGAAAACTTTGGATACCTTTTTGGTTTTTAAATCTTGGTACTTGGATGTTCTGTAAAAATTTCTAGTGTAACTTTGTATCTGAGCCTTCACCCATTGGATGGAATAAAGAACCGTGTGTGTGTGTGTGTGTGTGTGTGTGTGTGTGTGTGTGTGTGTGTGTGTTGGAAACAATCTGTGGTTCTCCAAGAGATGTTTGGAGTCATTGTGACACCAGTGTTTGTGAACAACTTTTCTCCAGCCAAAGATGAAGAACACAGTGTTCCTAAAATGAGCAAGTGTGACACCAATCTGCAGACAGAAACACAGAGGTAGTGCCCGCGCTGTGGCCCCAGGTCTCCAGGCCAGCTGCCTGCAGCCACTGTACTGATCTCAGTCCCACTTGAGTGGAGAGGGGGCTAGAGAGGACCACACCAGTGCATTCCCAATAGCCAGCAGGCCTCTGTAGCCTGGGATAGGAAGAATGGGGACTCTGAGCCAAAAGGCCACCAGGAATATATCACATAGGAATATTCCTCAGAGACAAGCAGGCTATACCTGTGGGAACTGGATGGAGGGCTCCCAGATAGGTTATTTTCAAGAGAATCTGGATATCTGTTTTTGTGAGAAGTCTCCTGACTTTTAAATCTTGACTAGAAAACATTTTCCTTTTTACCATAGGATGAATAGTTATTATCTGCTCAACCTCATGGTTTCCTTTCCTGGTCACATACAATGGTCAAGGACCATCTGTGCTCCTTGGTAGGATCTTTGCACTTTGGGTCCCGAGCCAGTTTCAGACTTCAGCAAGGCCTCTCTGCCTGTCTTGTTCTCGGCTTCAGCTTTCTATGATGCGTGAGAATTTTTCCCGGCACTTACAGCCCATGCATCGTTCTGTGTCATTTCTGCTGTGCCTGTGTGCTCACTCACCTTGAGAGAGGATCCCTTGCTGTTTTGTTACTAGGTGTATCATCATGGTTACATTCCATGACTACATCCTGAATGTAAACATCCCCACCCTGGGCCCATGTTCCAAGTACTTTTCAAACTTTTGATAGAAGGCCTTTGTCTCATCACAGATACAAATAAGAGTGATGGAGTGGAGGAAAGGGAGAACATGGGACTCGTAGATGCCAAAGTAGTTTCTCTGGTAGGGTCAGAGTTCAGGCAACAGCAAACATTCCCCAAACAATGGGTGACCAGCACTGTTTTCAACACCTGCTCTAGGCTAGGTCATTTGCTTCTTTGTTTTCTGAGCAGGAAGCATGGTAAGAAATCACTCACGTGGTTCCTTTTTCTATTCTTCATCAAATGCCAATCAAAAGGTCACGTGATCCGCACGGTGCCAGCTGCTAGATGTTCAGTAGGAATGTATTGACACTCAAAAGGGGATCCTGATTGGACAGGCTATTCCCTGGCTGTACCCTATGTAGCAGTGTCCCCACAGGGGAGCTGGGGGCGTGGTCAGGCCTGAAGAGGCTCATGGGCCTTCCCACTGCCACCTGACTGCAAGGGTAGATGAAGTCACAGTCAACTCTCAAGCAGCATCAGCCGTGATCCCCACACACAAGCATCCTATTTCCCCTTCGGTGTCTCCTGCTCTCTTCCCAGTGGCAGAAGTCTTTTACGTATGTGGGCTACTACCCATCCCCTCTTCCTCACCATCCTCGGATGATTTGCCAAGTACTGTTTCTTCTTTCCCCGAGCATGTTTCTCTCTCTCATTCTGGCTCTCCCTCCCTCTCTGGTCTTTTTGAAACAAGGCTAGAACACACTATGTAAGCCATGCTGGCCTCACACTTAGGATTGTGGCTGAGAGTGATGGGATTTACACAAAAGCTAACTCAGCTTTTAAACCCTCTCTTGGCTTTGTGTCTTCTCACAGAGCTAGATACACAGCCCCGGAAGCCCCTACCTGGACCTCTCTATCCTAACCCAGTCTGTCCTTCATCCTGTGGATGGAGATATTCTATGAATCAAACTATGATAGCGTACTTTCACATATGAAAGCCTCTACATGTTCCCTTAAGGCTCTAGGTAAATCCAAGGCTTTCCCCATACCTTCAAGGCTCCCCCACACCATAGCGTCTTGCTCCTCTGACCTGCAGTTCACCTGCCTTTCATGTCAGACACACAGTGATCTGACCCTTTTGTACATTTGTGTATGTTACTCTCTCTCTCTAGGACTCCACACGTTCTAGAATTTTGTGTGTGTCTTAGGCTCCTACTGGTAAAACACTACTTCTAGGATTTCTTTTCCTGCTCTCTTTTAGCATCGACATCCATCACCATTGTCTCAACTCTGCCTGCCTATGTAGAGAAACAAATGGGGTTGCAGCCTGCCCTAAGGTCCACTCACTGCCCATCTGGTTCAGTTGGTGATTGCTTCTGCATCACTGGGGCAACCTTCAGGCCACAGATTTAGGTTCCTGGGACTCCGTTCTTCTTTCTTCAGTGGAGTGTACTCCAGAAAAAAATGAGATCTTTTCTGTGCATTTGCCTATTTATTTGGTTTTATTTATAAACTTACAGTAGTACATGCCACTGCCTTTGTTAACTAGAGAGTGCCCTTTTAAAATAATGGAGATAAAAGTTTTAGTCCTCAAGGGGCAGGAACTGAAGGAACCTTGGCTACTTATGGTCATTTCCTTACACAGCATGAGAAGCTAGCACAGGCCATTTGGGAAGCTGGCTGTATCATGAAGCAGGAAAGCCTACCAGTCATTGAAAGGACAGTGTACCTCTTAGGATGTGCAGCTCATCTGTTCTGGCAGGTGTTAACGTGTGTTCCCATGTGCAGACAGTAATGTGATTTGTAGTGCTCTCTTTGCTGAAGTTTGCCTTACCTGCTTAGTCACACGGTTCCTTGAGAGCACTCTATATACCGTAGTTGTCCAAAAAGCAGCCTCTGCTATACTTTCCTACATAAGTTTGACTCTTTTTGTGTTTGGTTTGGGGGCTTTGACTTCCTCTAGGAATCAAGAGGTTTTAGACATAGCAGAATGACTGTAACAGACATGTTACAGGCAGAAAGTCTTACCCCTAAAAATGAAAGACATTGGTGATTATGTAGAAGTTCTTAGTAAAACTATTCCTACCAAGCATGAAGATGCTAAATGTGGCAGAGGAGTCACTGTGTATCAACTGTCCAGTGTCTTCAGGATCACTGTGCTGCCAACTGTGGGTCGAGCACCGCTCTAAGGAATCACAGTGGTCATCTTACCCTAGCTGAGTGGCAGCACTCATGTGCCACTGTCAGTCTCCTTGCAGGAAGGTGACTCCTTATAATCAATGGCCCGTAGGAAATGTTTCTCTAAAAAGAATTTCACATTTTCAAGAATTGCTTAAAGGACCCACAGTCCAAATTCAAATTGAAATGCTTCTTAAACCATGTAAGTTTGTTTTGAGATCTTTTGGTGCACAGCTATTTGAGAATATGTTTGCTTCTTGTGTAAGCAAGAGGATTCACAGATCTAAAACGAAAACTCTTGTTTGGGAGCAAGAAACCAAATGAAGAATATTAAGTTTGCTACCAATATCCTTGGGGAAGTGGAATGCGTATTTTCAGGGATTTCTTTTAAACTCAGTGGTTGGAGCTGTGTCAAATGCTGGTCACATTTTCCTTCGACAAACAGGGTGATTGATGGCTGTCAAATCCTGCAGGCTCCAAAGCACAAGTGAATGAGTAGCATCCTTCTCCTTAGTGTTGTTTACCAATTCACAAGCAGGCACAGAAAATGTCTTTATTTACCACTTCCTAAATTTCTCCTCTGGAATACCTCTTTAGAAAAATGAGAATTTTTTTTTAGAGAATTGAGATGAGGAAGAGGGAAAGGAGGAGGACTAAGAGGAAGAGAGGAGGAGGGAGAGGAAGAAGAGGAAGGAGGAGGAGAAGAAGAGAAAAGAGAAGAAAAAAGGAGGAGGAGGGGGGGAGGAGGAGGAGGAGAAGGAGAAGGAGAAGGAGAGAAGGAAAGAAACAAGAATCCTAAAACCAGGATTCCCATTCACCATGCAATGAGGGTCTTTTTTTAATTTTTTATGTGCATTGATGTTTTGCGTGCATGTATGTCTGTGTGAGTGTCAGGTCCCCTGGAAATGGAGTTACAGACAGTTGTGAGCTGCCCGGTGGGTGCTGGGAATTGAACCCAGGTCCTCTGGAAGCAGTGCTCTTAAACCATTGAGCCATCTTTCTCGCCAGTGCTCTTACCTGCTGAGCCGTCTCTCCAGCTCCATGCAGTGAGATACTAAAGTGGGCCCTGTGTGTACAGTGAGCTAATCCATGATCCCTCCTTAGTTATATTTCTTGAAGTCTCAGCCAAAGGAAATCCAGTTACTTCAGTAAGCATTAAATGATATTCAGGAATATATAATTACTAGTAGCTTAAGACTTCTGCTACATTATATATCATAAAACATATATACCATTTTATTTTCAATTAAAATGGAAACCCCTAACAAATATTTATCATTTTTTATCTTAGAAATGCAAAGTAAAACCAACTACTCATTGTAACACCACATAATCACTAGAAGAACAAAAATCAAATGCTGCATCCAAGTTTTGGTAAAGATAAAGGATTACTAGGAAGTGTGATTGCTGGGAACCCAAAATGGCACATCCACTTTGGAAAAGTCTCACAGTTCCTGTAAAGTTAGAGATGCCCTGGCTTTGTGTCTTAGTAGGCTTTCTGTTGCTATGGCAAACAACCTGGAATAAACAACTTACAGAGATAGAAAGTCTGTTTGACTTCGAGTTCCAGAAGTTTCTCTCCATGTCCGGTTGGTCAGTTGGTTTTGGACCTCTGATGAGGCAGTACATCATACCGGAAACACCTGGTGAGGTGACTGCTGAGCTCATGGTGGCTGACAGTGGAGGTATTACAGTCCAGATGTACACAAGGATGAACAGATAAACAAATTGTGGTCTATTATGTATTGGAATTCTACTCAACCACAAAAGGGATGGACGATCTAAGGAAACAAGCAAATGTTTCAGATGAATCTCCAAACATTATGTTAATTGAATTGACCAGACAGGTGGGACAACTGTGTTTCTTTCTGTGCGGTCTAAAAGAGGTGAAACCTAACTGCCAGGGTCAGGCCAGCAGGGGGCCTGGTGGATATGCTCCGGATCTTGATTACAGGGCTGCCTATCTTTGGAGAAGCTCACTCGTATGGGTCAGTGTTGTTGTATACTAGGTTAGTTGAGCCACAGGAACACTAATTAACAACAACAACAATAATAAGTGATAGCAGTGCAGAAGTACATACTTTTAGTGTTTTAAAAGTTGTTTTAGTATTTTGTGTGTAGGAGTGTTCAGCTTGAGTGTATGTCTATGCACCACCATGTGTGTATCATGCATCGGAGGCTAGAAGAGGGCATTGGATCTCCTGGGATTGGAGCTGCAGATAGTTGTGAGCCATCACTCTGTGTGTGTGTGTGTGTTTGTGTGTGTGTGTGTGTGCGCGCGCGCGCGCGGGCGCATGTTCTCACCACTGGGGATCAAACCTGGGTGCCCTGGAAGAGCAGTCAGTGCTCCTTGCTGCTGTGACACTCCTGTAGAGAATTATGTCATTGTGTGAATTTAGTCAATGGGTTGATTTGGTCTGAGGAGATAACACTTTTTAGAATGAAAATAGAAACATTTTGTGGTAGGGAAGGATGGATGCTACAGGGAAGTGTAAAGTTGGGAGTCAGTAGCATAGGAGCACCCAAGGGCACCAGAGTTGGCATCATGTTGGCAGCACCTGGTGAGGAGTTCTTGGTGTTGCCTGGTTCTTACTTGGTGTTCACAGGCAAGAAGCCAAATGTCTCCTGAAAATGGTGAAATAATTCTGGTGGAATACCACCACCTTGTCTCCTTAAAATGATTAGAATTCTAGGAAGTCTCAGAGTCTAACACAGTTAACCAAGATTCAGTCTGTGTGCTTATGGACTTTATGTTCAGGGATATTCATGCATGAGAGCAAAGCAAACATCCTGAGCATAGAGGCCTGGCTCCCTTACTCTGGGGCCGACCCTGGCAACCTGGGACAGCCTACAATGGCTTTGTTGTGTAAGGGCTTCTGTTAAGTTTTCCAAACTTGCATTGCATCTGTTAAGTTCCCTAAATGCAAAGGCATCAAGCGTATCAGTGCTACTGAGAAGGAGGTATGGTTTTCTTAGAAATGAATATGAAGAAAATGAAGAGAAGAGGAATGGCAGGGAACAATGACTTCATCTACCCCAAATGTGAGAGCTGGGCGATAAGAAGGATCTGAAGAATGGGAGGTGAAACAAAGAGGAAGGGTAGAAGCCCTAGCAGGGCACAGGCAGAACAGGGTGGGATGGGAAGAACAGCCACAAACCACAGCTGGGCCTGTGGACTCCGGGACATGCATCGTCCTTAGATATTCATGTGCCCAAGGTCAGTTTGCAGGCTGTGTGCTCTCCACCTAAAAGACTAAGTGTGGTTTGATTGAATTCTGCAATGAAACCTGAACCCTCCTAGCTTTCGGCATCCTCAGCTCAGAGGCCCCCTTGGAATTCACAGAACATCAAAGTGACTGGCTGAGGCAGCTGCTGCTCCCAGGGCTTCCAAGAAATCCTTTATGGCTCTGCTGAGCTCAAGGAGGGAAAGGGCCTCTTGCCTCCACAGATTGCAGAGCTGCTGAACGAGGTTGATTTTGAGGAAAGATCCTTGCTTGCTGCAGATTGGAAAGACTATAGCCAGGGTCTGACAATTCCAGTCTCCTGGTTTTGTTTACTAAATCTGAAGTGATTAAGAGCAGAAGCACCTTAGGGGGCCTATCTACTCATGGACTGAGCAAGTCTGTTCCTCAGTGGTGCTCCAGGGACCATCACATGAACCTGGACTTAGGGAATGTCTGCAGACCTTAGTGGTGCTCCAGGGATCATCAGATGAACCTGGATTTGGGGAGTGTCTGCAGACCTTAGTGGTGCTCCAGGGATTGTCAGATGAACCTGGACTTGGGGAATGTCTGCAGACCTTAGTGGTGCTCCATCAGATGAACCTGGGGTGGGGCAGCGTCTATAAATGAGCAACTGCAGCGCCATCCCTTGAGATGACTGGTGGCATTGTGGTTTTATACAGTTTTATTTAAGCACTGGAGAGGCAACCACAAACATTGGCCTTGTGACAACACAGTCATTTTTCAGCATGACTAAGGGACAGTCATCAAGTGCAGTCACCCACTTTGGGCACTTAATCACATATACCTTTAATCCTAAGAAAAATGAAATTATAGAACACAAATGAGCAGCTAGAAACATAAAGTTCAATATTAACACCTAGAAGGCAAATGCCAATTAAGAATGTTGGAATGTGTTTTATCCCTCTGCGAATGAACTCCCCTGCTTCAACTCCCTATGGCCCTCATAACAGCAAAGTCCATTGTAACTTTTAGTAATTGGTTTTTTTATTAAAATAAAAAGAGTACAGTATAAATTTTAGCAACCAGGCTAAGTAGGCATTAAAGACCCTGGGATCCAACCACAATGCATAACATCATTCCTTTGGGAAAAGGATTCTAAGTGCTCAATAACTACCTTACAAATAGACTTTAGGATCATAGTCCACTTGAGAATAAGGAACCGTGCGCAATAGCAACGCCTTCCATTGACTTGCCTGAGAATGGCACCAAAGGGACCTATATCCTTCCATACATGTGTGGTGAACTCAGCTAGTCTGTGTTTGATCAAAGATTATTGCTGAGTGGTCATGGAGAGCATGAGAGTTAAAACCAAGGCATATCCTCAAGAAAGTCAAGGGTAGAGCCGGGAGGATAGAGCTGCAGATGTGTAAGAAGTTTGAAATCTCCAAGGCAAAGGTGGTGTTGTGAATGCATGGAGTGGGGAGAGACCACTATGGAAAATGAGCTGAAGCTGCAGGCAAGAAGGCCACAAGGTAAGAAGAAAAAAAATTGAAGAACCAATCATTTTTTAAAGGCAACTACAACTAAATATGTCCCTGAAAGGAAGGCTGGGTAGACTATAAGAAAGTCAAAGGGATACCTAAGACCTGCAAATATTTTTCCATAGATACGACAGGGGAACATAAAGAATCAGTGCCTAACTCTATCAGTTCATTTGTGAGTTGAGTACGTTCATAGCTCACCTGCCATGGCTTAGTGTGCACAAAGGTTGGCAAGAGGAGTTAATGACTTCATCAAGCTTGAGTCAGTGTAATTATAGCCAGCCACAGATGTGAGCCAGAGCCAGGCAGTAAGGCAGGACATAATGGTAGCAACACACAGAATGCTCAGGGAATATTATGGTTGTCTGACTTAATCTTTACCTTTGTATACTTCTCATCTTTTTTTAGACTTGTCTTGGTTGCACTGTAAGATTCACAGTAGATTACATAAAGTGTATATGCCTGTGTATCATGTTGTTTTTATTACCAAGGTAGAATGGTCGCTCCTCTGATGAGTAGATATGATTAGTTGATTAAAACAGAGTTTAGCTCGTATAACTCGAACTAACATGACTGAATTCTTTGCTTGAGAAAGCTATGTATTCACTGTAGTCTATGTGAGAAAATTCGTGGTGAATCGAATATAAAATGTGAAACATCTTAGTAGTGTTTAGAGAGGTTATCTTAGTCTTTAGAGTTATTAGTTATTAGTCTTTAGAGAGGTTATCCACTGTATATGTGCAGGTTGACTTTTAATACAGCCATGGGATGCCACCATCCACTTTTACACGTATCCCAGCTGCTGGAGCATTGTCCTGTCTTCCCGCTCTGTATTAGTGACTGCTACTGTGTGAATGTATCCATTCAAGTTCATGTATTGGAAATTTAATTCTTGGTAATAGTGTTGGAAGGTAGTGCCTAACAATAGGTAATTGTGAATGGGTTAATGCCACATAGAAGAACTTAGAGCTTTAAGTTCTCTCTCTCTCTCTCTCTCTCTCTCTCTCTCTCTCTCTCCCTCTCCCTCCCTCCCTCCCTCCCCCGCATTGTCCTTCTGCCATGAGATGACACAACATGAAGTCTTGCCAACCAATGCTGGCCTCCTAATCTCTGACTTTGAGCCTCTATCATCATGAGCCCATAAGTTCCTGTTCATGATAGACTTCCTAGACTAAGGTATCCCACATTAAAAGCACACAGCTTCTCCCAGGCTCTGGAGCTTGCTGTGCACGTGGTTTTCTCCTGTGCGCTGTACAGGCATCTGTAGTAGAGGTCTTCATTGGAAGGCTCTTCCAAACACTAACAGCACTGCTCCTCCGGTCGCGGTGGCCTCGTGGTGCTGTGCCTGTTTCATCCAAGTATCTATGATGACAAGAACCCTGGAGCTCACCACCCGAGCAGCTATCTGTTGGCATAGTCAGCTCCTTCTGTTATAGCAAAACCACCATGGTCTCCAAGGCTAGAATAGGCATTTTCTTCATGGTTCTGGGGGCTGAGAAGTCAATATCAAGGTTAGATGCTGGTTTTCAGATGGCCCTCATCTTACTGTGTCCTGCACAGGGTGGGGAAGAGGATGAAGAAAAAGGAGACAAGAGGGGAGGGGGGGAGGGGGGGGGGGGAGAGAGAGGAGGGGAGGGGAAAGAAGGGGAAGAAAGGAGAGGGGAAGGGAGGGGAGAGGAGAGGGAAGGAGAGGGGAGGAGGGAAGAGGGGGAAGGAAGGAGAGGGGAGGGGAGAGAAGAGAGGGGAAGGAAGAAGAGGGAAGGAGAGGGGAAGAGAAGGGAGGGGAAGGAAGGAGAGGGGAGGGAAGGAGAGGGGAAGGGAGGAGAGGGGTGGCAATGCAAGCATGTTTCTGTCTATTGCTGTCCACTAATCCCATCACAAGGACTCCACCCCTGTGATCTGATTGCCTCCTCCAGGTTCTGCTTTATAACAGGGCTTTTATTTAGTCATTTGGGAGGATTCAAGGAACACCTTTTATGGTTAAGACCTTTGCTTCCTGAGTTGTAAGATGGGAATTGACTCTCAAAAATAGTGCATGTGAGTGCTGCTCTGGTCCAGGGCCTCTGTTGCTGTGGAAACTCTAGGACTTTTTCCAGGTCTTTCTTTTGCTTGCCTGGGGAAGGAAGGTTGTCCACATCTCAGAATCATAAATTTCCCAGGTATTGTTTCTTAGACTGCTTTCTGCTCTACAGCAGAATACCCAGACATGGTGCTTTATGAACAAAGGAAATGTGTTTGGCTCATGATTGTATGGGATGAGAAGTCCTAGTCTGAGGGCTGCATCTGGAAAAGGCCTTTGTCTTAATTAGGTTTCTATTGCTATGATAAAACACCATGACAAAAACAACTTGGGGGGAAGAAAGAGATTCCTTCAACTTAAGTCACACTCCGTCACCAATGGAAGTCAGGCCAGGAACCCAAGCAGGAACCTGGAGGCAGGAACTGAAGCAGAAGGCGCTGGAGGGGTGCTGTTTACCATAGTGCTATTTATGCCTTGCTCAGCCTGATTTCTTATAGCATCCAGGACCACCAGCCAGGGACAACACAGCCCACCATGATCTGTGCCCTCTCACATCAATCATCAATGAAGAAAATGCCCCATAAGCTTGCTCACAGGCCAGTCTGGTGGGGGCATTTTCTCAACTGAGGTCCTCTCTTTTCAAATGACGGGCTCACGTCAAGTTGTGGCAAAACTAGCCTGCACAGTCTTCTCGTGTCATCCTAACTAGAAGTTTGGGAGGGAAGGGAACCGACAAGAGTGAGTCCCTTTTTAAAACAGTCACTCTTACAATACTTCTGTCGGTTCATTGTGGGGATAGTAACCTGATGACTCTTATTAGGTCCCACTTTTTGACACTGCCATATTGGGATGAAGTTTCCATGGGAACTTTGGGGACACATATAAACCATAATGTCACCTTTCTGTCACTCATCTTCCCACTGCTCATTCTTATTCTGAAAATGCCCTCCCTTCCCAGCTCCCCACCCCAACCCACTGACGGTGTTCAGCAGCCAAAGCTGGAGCCTCTACCCCTCTAATGATGAAAGGCAACTAGTGTCTAGTCTACCCTCATGCATAGTATAGAAACAGCCCAAACATGAAAGCTGCCCTCCCTAGTCCCACTCAGCGATGTCTCTATATATATACTATGCCTTCATATTAGAGCTGTGGTCTCTGTATCTCAGGGAATGTTATTCATCAAATTTTTCCTTCTTGGGCCAAAGCATGTCCATGGGGCAGCCACTGGGATGGAAGGCACTGAGCTAGACTGTGGTCTGCTGAAGCAACAGGACTGTGTCCCATCAGTGATGTAGTCTCAGGAGGGTTTCCTGTGCTGTATGAATAGACCCCTGACAGAATAGACCCCTGTCTTGTCAACCCAGGTCTTGGCAAAGTAGAAAAGATTACCTTCTATCCATCTAAATGCTAAAGGCCAGGTTGTTTCTATAGATAAACATAGCTGCTGCCTGGCTGGAGAGATGGCTTAGGGGTTAAGAGCACTGACTGCTTTCCCAAAAGGACCTTGTTTCAATTCCCAGCACCCACATGGCAGCTCACAACTGTCTGTAACTCCAGTACCAGGGGACCAACACCCTCATACAGACATGTAAGCAAAACATCAATGCACATAATATAAAAATAAATAAATCATTAAAAAAATAGATGCTTCCAAGATGCTTATTTGAGACTCAGAATGGTAGAACTAAGGATGAAATGCATAAAGTTTTATTTTTAATAGAAATCAGTGTAAC
Source organism: Peromyscus attwateri (assembly GCA_902168425.1). Classification (NCBI taxonomy): domain Eukaryota; kingdom Metazoa; phylum Chordata; class Mammalia; order Rodentia; family Cricetidae; genus Peromyscus; species Peromyscus attwateri. Next base: position 21,171 of record CABHPP010146590.1, on the reverse strand, counting down.
TTTGGCTGGGAGAGCGTTGTTCTATTAATTATTCATCTCTCATTTCTGTGGCAAAGCCTTCTCAGTGGTGGCATTTATTCACTGTCTTGTGTTTTCCTCAGTATAAGACTTTCCTCCTGAATAAATACTGGGAGTGCAAGAAAGGGCTTCATTCAGTGTTAAACTGTGGGCCAAACCCACGCTCAGTTCCTTATTTGGGTCAGGTCACTTGTCCATAACTAAAGTGCTGGGAAGTTCTCCTAGCCTCATTTTATACAGGAAGAAATGCCAGTTAAAGAGGTGAAGTATCTTGTTCAATGTCAAAGAGGTGGTAAGTGTGGAATTTGGACTAGAGCTAACTAAGTTATAGAGATTTTTATTTAAAAAAAAAAAAGATGTCTAGCCACAGTGTGCGGTTCCAGAGCACGTGTCCTTACACGTCGTTCTGTGTCTTGGTATCTTATTGAGAATGAAAACTGGACAGAGAGTGCAAGCAATTTCTCACTGTCAACAGCAGTGAGCTTCAGCGTGACTAGCTTCAGCGTGCCTGTCCATTAAACTCTCTGCTTCCAAACCAAAATTCAGGTTCCATAAGGTAAATTACATGAAAATGCAGCTTCATAGAAAAGATCCATTGTCCAGAAAGAATAATTTTGGTGTATTTTTGTGCTTTCTGAATAAACATAAGCTGCATTTTTTTAATCAGCCAAAAGGTGCATTCTTATGTTTGAGCCCATACATTCCTCCATACAAGAACATCTTTTATTAATTATGGGAATGACTCTCGTGCTTTGCATGTAACAATAGACACCTCACAGTGTTTGCTCAGGCTGATGGCGGTGCTTTGGTTGGTATGAGTGGTTGAATTTGATTAGACTGTTTCTTCCATGTGAGAATGACCAGCTCATTTCTTGTCTCCTTGATATAGGGAGACAACAGTATAATCTGAAGTGCTCAGTAGGTGTGCAAGTTAATCTTCACGTTAACATATTTTTTTATATCACACCCCTTCTGGGCTGTTTAAAACTTGATCTTGTGCAAACTGAGAAATGTTAGTGTTTGTCCTGTAAGTTCCAGTAATGCTTTTGTTAAGCATGTGTGCTTTTGTTGAGGTTCCTTTTTAAGAGCATTAAAAGAATGTATATGCATATATGTGCATCATTACACACACATGTTTGTGTGTGTGTGTGAGAGAGAGAGAGTACATATATATAGAGAGAGTGAGAGTCCCATTGGGAAGAGTTTTTGCATCACTAGACTGTACCCTTCAGCCGGGTTGGATCATTGTGAATATCATAGGGTCTCTCACTCTGAGGATGCTTTACCCGTCAATCAGCCAGAGAGGGCATGCTAGTGACTGTACCAAGTTGAACTGTGTGTTTTTCCTTGTCCCATCTTCTCATTTCAAGAAACTTTGAGTTTGCCTTTTATGTATAAAGCCCACAGACATCATCCTCTTCCACTTTTTCTAGGCAACACGGGCTGCCATCACTCAGCACTGCACGGACCTCGGAAATTTGCTGGGCAAAGAGAACGACGTGGCCCTCATCATCGATGGCCACACCCTGAAGTATGCGCTCTCCTTTGAAGTTCGCAGAAGTTTCCTGGACCTGGCCCTCTCGTGCAAAGCAGTCATCTGCTGCAGGTGAGAATGCTTAGGTTGTGCCCAACCAATGATCTTGATGTGTCTGTGTTGTGGGGTTCTAGAGGAATCGATAAAAGAAAGTCTCGGCTTCAACTTCTTTGTTAAAAATAGAAAAAACTAAACAAAAATGTAAGTTTGTCTTTAGCTGCTGATTCATAGATTTTTGCTCAAAGCAGCAAGTAGCTTTTATGCTTTTGCTTCCTGTCACTCTATGGGGTGGTGGCATGTGAATTCAGGGTGGGTCTTCCATCCCCATTTAAAGCTCTCTGAAAACACCTTCAGAGACACACCCAAAGACGTGATTAATTATAGCAATAAGTGCTTCTTAACCTAGGCAAACTGACCATTAGAACTAACCATTGCACCACCCAACCACAAGCCTTCATTGGCTCTTATGGAGTCTGAGAAGAGTTTTGAGGATGGTTGTTGCTGACATTGACTACACATAACATGGAGGTGCTCTTCTGATAGAGATTTGAAAGTCGGAATTAGGAAAATAATCTACTAGGAAGATAAGAGGCCACCATAGGTAAAGGGCCCATGATAGCCAGAAGAGGGAAAAGCATGCTGGGAATCCTGTCTTCTGTAGTTTCTCATTGTGTCTAAGATGCTGAGTTTTAAGTGGGTGGGACCTGACTTCCATGAGTTCTTCAACACTGGAAGTTATTATCTTTCTACCTGATCTACAAGTGCTGGCCAGTCACTTCTGCCCGCCGCTGCCGCCTGCATTGTTCATCAGGGAGCAGTCCCCTGCTTGTCAGTGGCTGGAGCAAACAGTAGCACCAGGGACAGGAGGAAATCAGATGGACCCGCCTAGTAAACTGCCAACAGGCTAATCCCTTAGAGAGGCTTCCCTGGGACAAAGTGTGTGCGTCTGGGTTGCCAGGGGAGAGCCAGGCAGGCCTGCAGACTGCAGTAGTAGGTTCCATCCTAGCCAGCTGCTCTGTGTTAAAGAAAAACACCGTGTCCTGCCCTCGCTGCCTTCTCCTGGCTGCATGTGTCCCACGGGCAAACCTTAGGATGGCACTAGAAAGAGCTCGAACTGCGATGGGCACCGAGAGCCGACCTCAAGTTGAACACAGGGACCGTCTGCTACGTAGAAGTGTTCATTAGAAAGTTCCAAGGTGGTTTCCAGCGTCCCTGCTCTCAGACATTCCTTGGCTGGTGTCACACGCCTGATTTAAAAATGGCAACAACACAAACCGAGCACATACTTTATAAACAAAGCGCTCAGTTGCTTCACCTGTGTTCAGGATTGTAAGCCAAATTTCACATGTGACTTTGCGCATAAAGTTGGCCTTAATTCTCACTTTCCATGTTGAAAATGTAAGCGTTTTGAGTTATACTTTTCTCTAAATGCAGAAGAAAAAGTGGTGGGTTTTTTTATTTTTTTCAGAAAAATAGTTTTCTGGGAAATCGTTATATATTTTCTTTTCAATATGGATTTGTAGATGGTTGAATGTTATATAGTTATTATAATGTAATATAAGAATTCCTTCAAACTAAGACAGATTTAAGTAGTGAGAAGAGGACTCTCATCCCCCCACACCCATATACACAGGTCCCCAGTGAGCCCAGACACTCCCAAAGATCTCGTCTCTACACTGAAAATGTCCCTGTATTCCAAGAGCAGTGGCCCCATAAAACACCCTCCAACCAGGTACAGAGGATACTGCTGTAGTCCCAGCTGCTCAGAGAACTGAGACAGGAGGATTGCTTGAGCCTGAGAGATCAAGCCAGTTTGTAGAACAGAGCAAAACCCCATCTCAGTCTAAGGCCGTCTCACTGACGCTTTTGGGGCATTCAAGTGTGCCAGCCTCAGCTGATACACACCAAATACCTACTCCATAATATTTAGGTAAATGAGAGTAAATTAGTCTTTGTTTATATAACTTTTGACCTTGGAAGTCTATTACATATTTTGCTTAAATTATACTCAATTTTGCTAGTTACAGTTTGCTGTACTCCAGTATTTCCTGTGCAGTTAAAAATTTGCACAAGGTCCTTTGTAGTCAGCAGGGTAGGTGTCATTCAGTTTCCTATCAGGACTTTTAGATGCCACTGCATTGTTGGTTGACCTGTAAACTTCCACCCAAAGATAACTTTAGTTCTAAGTTTGATATTTGCATTGTACATTCTAGGTGTTGTGGGACAATTAAAGAATGTATGACCTCTGCTCTTCTGGGTCAGGGTGTCTTAGAGTATTGGTGTTAATGCTTAGCGTCTGCCTTGCACCCTAGGTCTTGGGCTCAGGCCCTCAGTGAGGCTGGTATCCCACACTTCCATTTGTCATAAGCAGCTGGCATGTTCAGTTTTCATTGGACCTCTAGTTCCTTTTAGCATTGGTTGTTGTTGGTCTCTCCTATTCTGCTTCCCTGTTGCTTGGATGAAACACTAACCAAGAGCAGCCTGGCTGGGGGAAGGGAGCTTATTTGGCTTCCAGGTCACAGTTGATCATCAAGGGAAGCCAAAGCAGGAACTTGAGACAGGATCAGAAGCAGAGACCATGGAAAAATGCTGTTTAATCACTTGCATTTTTTATACAACCCAGGACCACCTGCCCCCGGGCACCACACCCACAGTGGGCAGGCCCTCCCCTGTCAATCATTAATCGAGAAAATGCCCTATAGACTTGCCCACAAGCCAGTTGGAGGCCATTCATCAACTGAAGTTCTCTCTTTCCCGGTGACTCCAGTTTTTGTCAAGTTCACAAACACTAACCAGCACATGGTTTCTCCTTCTTAAAAATTAATTATTATTGTCATTGTGTATGTGAGTGAGAGAGGGATGGGGATTGGTTGTATGTGCCACAGTGCACGTGTCAAGGTCAACAGATAAATCCGTAGAGTCAGTTCTTTCCCACCTTTATCTGGGTTCTGGAGCTGGAACTCGAGTTGCCAGGCTTGTGCAGTGAGCAAGTGAGTCCATCTTGCTGGCCGCTGATGGTTCCTCCCTGAGGTGATTTCTTCTGTTTCTGCGACATCTCTACCATCTCCATATATATATTCTATATTATAATAATATATAATTATTATATATTATATCCCACGGTGTCTGCTGTATTTCTGGAAGCGTCTGGATGTTTTCCAGTGCTTTAGACACAAAGCCTCTCATAGCCTCATCTATATGTGTTTTCTCTATATGCATCCCTCTTCTCAGTATCAACTGTACAGAGAACCTTACAGAAAGGGGCACATGGCGGGCAGGGGATATTGTTCTAATGTAAATATGCCAAATGATGAAGCAATTCTATTCCCAGGAATAGACACACAAGAATTAAAAACAGGTACTCAAACAAATATTCATAAACATGTATTTATAGCAGCATTGTTCACAATAGCCAAACTGTGTGGACAACTCAAATATCCATCAGTTCACAAATGGATAAGAAGAATGAAGTCTATCTATACAATAGTATTCAGCCATAGAAAGAAATGAGGCAGTGGTAAATACTGCAATGTGATGAACTTTAAAACTATGCCTGGCAAAGGAAGCCAATTGCAAAAGAGATGGAACGTGGTGTTATTCCAACCCTCTGGAATATTCAGAGTGGACAAATCCATAAAGCTAAGCAACTAGAAGTGAGAAAGAAGGCAGTTGCTTTATGGCTATAGGCTTAGCTTTTGAAGATGATGAAATATTCTCGAACTACCTGCAGAGGATGGTTGTGTTGTGATTATGCTAAATGAATTAGATGTTTATTCTTTAATGTGGTTAAGTTTTTAAAGATTCATGTGTGTGTGTGTGTGTGTGTGTGTGTGTGTGTGTGTGTGTGTGTGTGCGTGCACGCACACATGTGTGGGTACCTGCAGAGGGCATCTCATCCCATGGAGCTGTGGTTATGGACAGTTGTGAGCCACTCAACATAGGTAGGAAACCAGACTCAGGTCTTCTGGAAGAACAGCAAGAATCTTACCCATGGAGCTACCTCTCCAGTCCCAGAAGGGTGAATTTTATCACAATAAAATGCGTCATTTGTATTACACATACAATGTGAATAAAAGAATTTACCTAATTAAATTAAATATCACTGAATTAAAAAGAATGAAATATAGGTCAAGTGAAAAAAAATGATTCCTAGGCCACTCCCCCACCCCCACCCCACCCCCGCCCCCAGAGCAAACAACCCGAACCTGGGACCTTTACAAGCTTCTAAGAGATTGTGATGGGCAGTCGGGACCGAGACTGACGGCCTCTCCAGCCAGCTTGCACATACTATCCCCCGCCCCAACGAGCCTCACACATAGGCTCAGTGGAGTCCCAGACCTTTTCATACCTGCTTTCTTTTAGGCTAAAAGTGTATCAGCGGCATTGGGTTTTTCACCTCGGCCTCTCTCTCTACTCTTCTAGTATCTACTGGTCCTCAGAGTTACTGCCCCCCCACTCCCCCGGTGGCTCCACTTTCCACTCCATTGTGAGAGTCTCTTGTTGACATCAATAGCTATGGCTTCACACACAAGCTAGGAACCTTCTGCAAGACTAAAGCCACATCCACAGATTATGAAATTGAGGTCAGAAATTCAAGTCATTTCCTTTGTCAGTCCTTCACAAGCATCACTTTTTTTGTTTTTTGTTTTGGGGGGGGGGGTTACAAATGAGTAAATAAAAGCCTCAAAAAATTATTCTCTTGCACATGGTCTGAGATAGCAAGAGAAACGCTGGCATGGGGGTTGATCTGACTAATGCTGGGGCCTGTCTAGCTGGCTGTGCCCGTTCCTTCAGTCACGCATGCGTAATACTGTCACTGTTCACAGTTTCACTAACAGTTGACCTCGTTTAGAGCTCTCCCCCTTCCAGTTTTACAGGATTTGTTGCTCTCCAGAGGGGGAATGTTGTGTAGAAAATGTGTAAGCCGTTTTCAATGTGTGCAAGAACGACTTCTCTGTTTTCTCTCCCCCCTTCCCCTTTCTCTTTGAAGCTCTTTGTTTTCGTCCAAATGGAAATAAATTTCATAGCAGAGACTGGTGGGGGGTGAGCAGACTTTTGACCCCTCGGGAGCATTCAGAAATGTTAAGTGACTGTGTCTCATCGGGAAGAGAGTCATGAAAGGCTCGTCAGTGTCTCCCATGTGAGGAAGTTAGCATGGCCCCTTCACAGACCCCTGCAAGTGCAGGTGACGGTGGTGGCCCTCAGCAGGGCCTAGTTAGCAAGTATGATTTATGTCTAAGTATCTGGGCAGGAGATGAAGTGGAGACGAGGCCACAGTGAGGTCTGCACTGGATGTGCATGGGAAGTATAGCAGAGGTCATCATTTATATTCTTGGATGTGTTTAGACTTCTGTCTCTCCGGATAGATTTAAACGTAAACACGTGAAACCTGGTGTGAAGCCACAGAACAGAGACAGGGGTGAAAGACAGAGGGTGCACTGGATATCTTAAAAAGACTTTGGAGTTTATTTTCCTACCTAAGAATGATTTCTATTTCTCCTAGAAAAGGCAAGTCGAAAATAGAGATAAACAGAACGGAAGCAGCATTCACAAAAGCCCAGCAACTATCAATTCACTCTCAAGAGTTGGTGCTGTACTCTAGACTCTGCCTGGGAAAATGTTTTCTTGCAAGGGGCAGAGTGGTCCACAGGTGTAAATTGAAAGTGTGTGAAGTAACATAAAACATGTTTGTAAGAGGCTGAATAATGAGATTGGAGTGTAGTTCAACAGCAAAACGCTGTACTTGCCTAGCATGGTTGAGGCCCTGGGTTCAGCACACACACACACACACACACACACACACACACACACACACACACACAAATTACTGAATAGTATTTCATTATTGTGACTGGTGCTGTAAAGTTTTTTTACAGCTATATTATTAGGAAAAACCCTTGAGAATTCCCATTAGATGATAATAAGTCCAAGGGTAAGCAGCCTGGGAATGTGTAACAAAATGTGTACCCTTTTGCCTGAGAAAGTGAAGTGATTTGGAGTAAGAGAGGTGCCAGCAGTTTTGTCCTTGTTGGGACGAACTTGGTTCTGTCTGTTTAGTAGACAAGCCTGGATTCTGAGCCCCAGTTTTGTGACAAGATGTGTATGTGTGTGTGTGTGTGTGTGTGTGTGTGTGTGTGTGTGTATGTATGTATGTATATATGCTATATGTGTATGTGTACGCCAAACAAGATGTGTATGTGTGTGTGTGTGTGTGTGTGTGTGTGTGTGTGTGTATGTATGAACCCGCTGCCACACAAAAATAGAACAATAATCTAAAAAGAAAAAAATCAACACATGCGGCTGTACTGAGCAGAAGTCCCCAGCTTTGAATACTTTTCATTCTCACAGCTGGCTCAGTCTTCAATCACGTTCTGGACTCAAGCCTGTCACACTCAGCCTGCATCCAGAACCATGTGCATCTGGCCTGACTCTGATTACTCGGAATGACTTTTCTGAGTCATTTCTAATGTCTCTTCCCCCATTTAGCTTTTCACGTTAATAACTTCAGCTCGATAGCGGGAAATCAGAACTCCAGGCGTTTTGTGTGTGGTATCCTTCAACCTTCAGGTGACACACAGAATTATGTCCAAACAGAGTTCAGACGCAGTAATTAGAATTGTATCGTCAATTGTGTTTTCGTTGGCCTCCCTGTTGGTAGGGATCCAGTCACACACTTGCAAAAATAAAACTTTTCCTTAGTGTCTTTCACAACGTGATTTCTCAGCAGTGTGTATGTCCAGCTGTAAGCCAGCTTCCTGGTTGGCATTTCAATCCAAGGAGCATTATTAACTTGTCCAGGCTGTACACCTTCCTCTAGACGGTTTGTACTGTGGCTTAGCGTATTTTCAGATTGTTGATTACATGCAATTAAGGCAGAATTCATAACTTGTCTTTTTGTTTTCATTTAGCACTAACACGGTGCTATTTGTGTGAAGGCAATTTTCTTTCGTCATTGCTGGTTTTGATACTCTTCCGAGGATGAGTGCTCTCAGATGTGTTGTCTCTTGAATAAAAACCATTTCTAAAACCTGAGAATTTTGAAAATATTTCCCCCATGTAATTTACCAGTATATCTCCAGAGTGAAAAATCATACCAGTGTTCATTTATTGGTCTATACAAACATAACTCATTGAAGCCCCAGTAGGAACCCAAATAGCTTCCATCTTTGCAATATTAATCCAAACTAGGAAAAGAGAATGATTTCTAAGTAATTATTTCTGATGCTGAAAGATAAAAATTATTTTTTTAGGTGTAAGATAACATGTTTATAAAGGAAGGAGTATTTTCATATTTAATAATTCCTACAGCAAATACTTAATACCAACACTCTACAAGATCTACTCTTGGTTATTAGGGATTTTAGTTCCCTTCCAACCAAACACTACAGATTTTTTTTTTGTGTGTGTGTGTGTGTGTGTGTGTGTGTGTGTGTGTGTGTGTGTGTGCTTTGTGCATACAGTGAGCCACCCCTGCCAGAAAAGTGACACACTGTCCCTGAATATAACTCAGAGGAAAACTAGAAATGTCTCAGCACGTCAACTTGGATACTTATTTGTTGAACTGGACAGCGCTGCCCCATAACCGACAAAAATACTGACAAATAGTGTAGGAGGGAGACTTGGAGAGACTCTTTTATGAAAACCATGGGGCAGACCTGAGGTGAACAGCCAAGCGGTCGTGGACACTCCAGGGTGAGCCTGACCCTTGGCGACGTGCGGTGCTGCTAGGGGAACAGCCCTGGGAGACCTCTGCCTGTTTACTTTGGAGACAGTTATCTCACTTTCCTTTCTGTGCTGGTCAGAAACCAGTTCACAGGGCACAAGGCCCTCAGGTGACTGTCACACCAGGTTTCCGCACAGAAGCCGGGTCAAGGAGCACAAGAGATGCCTCGAAGCTCTTTCCTGGAGTAGTCTAGAAATGTCAGCAGTATCTGCTCGTCTCCACTGGCTCCGCTGCTGTCAATGTGTGGAACCACGTGCCTCGCCATGAGAGCAAACTGACAGGTCCAAGCTTTTCCCTGTGTTTTCCTGCTTCCTGGTTTCATGAGTGAATAATGCCATGCTGCCTGTCATTCCTGACAATGCTGTGTGCCAAAGGCAATGGGGATGCCAGGACAAACTGTAGTCCAACGTGCTGAAGCAGAAGCTCATCATGGTTGGTTGGCATTTCTTCCTACTAGATAAACAGAGAGACAGAGAGAGACAGAGACAGACAGACAGAGAGAAAGAGAGAGAGAGAGAGAGAGAGAGAGAGAGAGAGAGAGAGAGAGAGAACAGAGCTTAGTTAAACATGTGGACTATGTCATGAATATATATGCCCCAAGTCCTGCCTTTTGATGACATTTGTACTTCAAGAGCGTTTTTGTTCATTTTGCTATCAAGAGGGTCAGAATGTTCATCAGTACAAAAAGGTGTCATGTTAACTTTCATTGTGGGGAAAAAAAACAAGAAGCCCTTTCTCCTCACACTGCTTTCCAACTGAGAGAATACAAGCACTTCTTACATTAATTAGTCCCAAAGAAAACTATGATTTTCATTTTCCTGTGTGCACATCTGACATGTTGCCTCATGTACTGTTCCTTGAATTACTGACATGCCCCTTTTCTGATTTCTCCAGCCACCCTGAGAACCACTGGGCCTTCTCCATCCCAGACGCTTTTGCGGCTTGTGGCTTCAGTAGAATGCCCCAGAAAGGCACTTAGCGACATGAAACCCACGTCCACCACACCCTCCTCTGGTTTAAGCCTCATTTGTTTCATTTTAGAGACAGCAGAGTGACAAGGGAATGGTATTTAAGGGTTTTGCCCCATAAGTTTTTTACTATTATCATTATTTAATGAAATCACTTCATAGTAATGAACTAAAAAACACCACGCCGCTTGACGAAAACGGCCACTAGACACATCCTAAATTCTTTTTTTCCCCCAATCTAATGGGGTTTTTTATCTTTTAGTCTTTGTGTGGTAGATGAAGTTTATTGATTTACATATGTTGAACCATCTTTCTATCTCTGAGGATGACCACAAATTTGATCATGGTAAATAGTCTTTTTGATGTGTTCCTGAATTTGGTTTGTAAGTATTTTATTGAGAATTCTTACAGCTATGCTCATAAGAGACATTTGTTGGGTTTTGTTTGTTTGTTTGGTTGGTTGGTTTATTTTTTATTTTAAAAAATTTATTCATTTTACATACCAACCACAGATCCCCCTCTCATCCCTCCTCCCGATCCTCCATACACACATACACATCCGCCTCATCCCCTCCTTCAAAAGGGTAAATGAATGAGGGACAGCAAAGCCGGGTACGTTCAGTTGAGGCAGGACCCAGCCCCTCCCCCCTGCTTCAAGGGTGAGCCAGGTGTCCGACCATAGGTAATGGGATCCAGAAAGCCAGCTCATGCGCCAGGGATAGATCCTGATCCCGCTGCCAGTGGCCCTTAAAACAGACCCAGCTACACAACTGTCATGCATGTTCCACAGCTGTCAGTCTAAAGTTCGTGAGTTCCTATGAGCTTGATTCAGTGGTCTCTGTAGATTTCCCTATCATGATCTTGATGCCCTTGCTCATATAATCCCTCTTCCCTCTCTTTGACTGGACTCCTGGGGCTAGACTTGGTGCTTAGTTGTGGATCTCTGCATCTGCTTCTATCAGTTACTGGATAAAGGCTCTATGATGACAGTTAGGGTATTCACCAATCTGATTACCAGGGTAGGCCAGTTCAGGCACCCTCATCACTGTTGCTAGTAGTCTAATCTGGGGTCATCCTTGTGGATTCCTGGGAATTTCCATAGCACCAGGTTTCTCCCTTACCCCATAATGTCTCCCTCTATCAAAATATCTCTTCCTTTGCTCTCCCACTCCATCCCTCCCCCATCTCAACCATCCCATTTTCTTATGTTCTTGTCCCCCATCCCCTCCCCTCTACTGCTCCTCCTCATCTATAGTTCACTCATGGAGATCTCCTTTGTTTCCCCTTCCCAGGGCAATCTATACATCCCTCTTAGGATCCTCCTTGTTAGCTAGCTTGTCTGGAGCTGTGGGTTGTAATCTGATTATCCATTGCTTTACATCTAATATCCACTTATGAGTGAGTACATACCATGTTTGTCTTTCTGAGTCTGGGTTACATCACTCAGGATGATATTTTCTAGTTCCATCCATTTGCCTATAAATTTCATGATATTATTGTTGTTTGTTACAGCTAAGTAATACTCCATTGTGTATATATACCACATTTTCTTTATCCATTCTTTGGTTGAGGGGCATCTAGGTTGCTTCCAGGTTCTGGATATTATGGATAATGCTGCTATGAACATAGTTGAGCATGTATCTTTGTGGTATGATTGAGCATCCCTTGGGTATATGCCCAAGAGTGGTATCATTGGGTCTTGAGGTAGATTGATTCCTAATTTTTTGAGAAGTCACCATACTGATTTCCAGAGTGGCTGTACAAGTTTGCACTCCCATTAACAGTGGAGGAGTGTTCCCCTTGTTCCACATCCTCTCCAACATAAGCTGTCATCAGTGTTTTTGATCTTAGCCATTCTGACAGGTATAAGATGGTATCTCAGAGTCATTTTGATTTGCATTTCCCTGATGACTAAGGATGTTGAGCAATTCCTTAAATGTCTTTTGGCCATTTGGGATTATTCTGTTGAGAATTCTGTTTAGGTCTGTAGCCCATTTTTTTTAATTGGATTGTTTGGTATTTTGCTGGCTAGTTTCTTGAGTTCCTTATATATTTTGGAGATCAGTCCTCTGTCAGATGTGGGGTTGGTGACAATCTTTTCCCATTCTGTAGGCTATTGTTTTGTCTTATTTACTCTGTCCTTTGCCTTACAGAAGCTTCTCAGTTTCAGAAGGTCCCATTTATTAACTGTTGCTCTTAGTGTCTGTGCTGCTGGTGTCATATTTAGGAAGTGGTCTCTTGTGCCAGTGCATTCTAAACTACTTCCTACTTTCTCCTCTGTCAGGTTCAGTGTAGCTGGATTTATGCTGAGGTCTTTGATCCACTTGGATTTGAGTTTTGTGCGTGGTAATAGATAGGCATCTCTTTGCAGTTTCCTACATGTTGACATCCAGTTATACCAGCACCATTTGTTGAATATACTTTCTTTTATTTTTCATTGTACAGTTTTGGCTTCTTTGTCAAAAATCAGGTATTCATAGGTGTGTGGATTAATGTCAGGATCTTCAATTCAATTCCATTGGTCCACATTCTGTTTTTATGCCAATACCAAGCTGTTTTTATTACTATAGCTCTATAGTAGAGCTTGAAGTCAGGGATGGTGATGCTTCCAGAAGTTGCTTTGTTGTAAAGGATTGTTTTTAGCTATCCTAGGTTTTCTATTTTTCCATATGAAGTTGAATATTGTTCTTTCCAGGTCTGTGAAGAATTGTGTTGGGATTTTGATGGGGATTGCATTGAATCTGTAGATTGCTTTTGGTAAGATTGCCATTTTTATTATGTTGGCTCTGCCTATTCATGAGCATGGGAGATCTTTCCATTTTCTGATATCTTCTTCAATTTCTTTCTTCAAGGACTTAAAGTTCTTGTCATACAGGTCTTTCACTTGTTTGGTTAGAATTACCCCCAAGATATTTTATATTATTTGTGGCTATTGTAAAGGGTGATGTTTCTCTGATTTTTTTCTCAGCCCTTTTATCATTTGTGTATAGGAGGGCTACCGATTTTCTTTTTTCTTTTTTTTTTTCTTTTTTTTTTTTTTTTAGTTATTCTTGTATCCTGCCACATTACTGAAGGTGTTTATCAGTTGTAGGAGTTCCCTGGTAGAATTTTTGGGGTCACTTATGTACACTATTATGTCATCTGCAAATAGCAAAAGTTTGACTTCTTCCTTTCTGATTTGTATCCATTTGATCTCCTTTTATTGTCTTATTGCTCTAGCTAGAACTTTGAGTACTATATTGAATAGATATGGAGAGAGTGGACAGTCTTGTCTTGTTCCTGATTTTAGTGGAATCGCTTCGAGTTTCTCTCCATTTAATTTGATGTTGACTGTCGGCTTGCTGTAAATTGCCTTTATTATGTTTAGGTATGTTCCTTGTATTCCTGATCTCTCTAAGACCTTTATCATGAAGGGGTGTTGGATTTTGTTGAAGGCTTTTTCAGCATCTAATGAGATGATCATGTGTTTTTTTTTCTTTCAGTTTGTTTATATAATGGATTGCATTGATAGATTTTCATATGAAGAACCATCCCTGCATCTCTGGGATGAAGCCTACTTGATCATGGTGGATGATTTTTTTGATGTGTTTTCGGATTTGGTTTGCCAGTATTTTATTGAATATTTTTGCATCAATGTTCATGAGGGAGATTGGTCTGTAATTCCCTTTCTTTGTTGCATCTTTGTGTGGTTTGGGTATCAGGGTAATTGTAGCCTCATAGAGTCTGGTAACATTCCTCCTGTTTCTATTGTGTGGAACAATTTGAGTAGTATTGGTATTAACTCTTCTTTGAAATTCTGGTAGAATTCTGCACTGAAATCATCTGGCCCTGGACTCTTTTTGGTTGGGAGAATTTTAATGACTATTTCTATTTCCATAGGAGTTATAAGTCTAATTTAAATTGTGTATCGGGTCTTGATTTAATTTGTGTATATGGTCTATCCAGAAAATTGTCCATTTCTTTTAGATTTTTCCAATTTTGTGGAGTACAGGTTTTTGAAGTATGATCTGATGATCCTCTGGATTTCCTCATTGTCTGTTGTTATGTCTCCCTTTTGATTTTGTTGATTTGGATATTCTCCCTCTGCCTTTTAGTTAGTTTGGATAAGGGCTTGTCTATCTTGGTTTTCTCAAAGAACCAACACTTTGTTTCATTGATTCTTTGTGTTGTTCTCTTTGTTTCTCTTTTGTTGATTTCGGTTCTCAATTTGATTATTTCCTGCCTTCTATTCCTCCTGGGTGAGTTTGCTTCTTTTTTCTTGTAGAGCTTTCAGGTGTGCTGTTAAGTCACTAGCGTGAGATTTCTCCAACTTCTTTATGTAGGCATTTAGAGCTATGAACTTTCCTCTTAGTACTGCTTTCATAATGTCCCATAAGTTTGGGTATGTTGTACATTCATTTTCACTGAATTCTAGGAAGTCTTTAATTTCTTTCTTTACTTCTTCCTTGACTCAATGGTTACTCAGTTGAGCATTATTCAGTTTCCATGAGTTTGTAGGCTTTCTGTAATTTGTGTTGTTGTTGAATTCTAAACTTTAAGCCATGGTAGTCCATAAAATACAGGAGGTTATTCCAATTTTTTTGTATCTGTTGAGATTTGCTTTGTGACCGAGTATGTGGTGAATTTTAGAGAAGGTCCCATGGGGTGCTGAGAAGAAGGTATATTCTCTTGTGTTTAGATGGAATGTTCTGTAGATATCAATTAAGTCCGTTTGACTCATAACATCTCTTAGTTCCTTTATTTCTCTGTTAAGTTTCTGTCTGGCAGACCTATCCATTGGTGAGAATAAAGTGTTGAAGTCTCCCACTATTAGTGTGTGGGGTTTGATGTGAAATTTAAGCTTTAGTAATGTTTCTTTTACATATATGGGTGCCCTTGTGTTTGGGGCATAAGTGTTCAAAAATTGAGACTTCATCTTGATGGATTTTTCCTGTGATGAATATGTAATGTCCTTTTAGATCTCTTTTGATTAATTTTAGTTTGAAGTCTATTTTGTTATATGTTAGGGTAGCTATACTAGCTTTCTTCTTAAGTCCATTTGACTGGAAAGACTTTTCTCAGCCCTTTACTCTGAGGTAGTGTCTTTCTTTGAGGTTGAGGTGTGTTTCTTTTATGCAGCAGAAGGATGGATCCTATTTTCGTATCCATTCTGTTAGCTTGTGTCTTTTTATAAGTGAATTGAGTCCATTAATATTAAGGGATATTAATGACCAGTGATTGTTAATTCCTGTTACTTTTTGGTGGTAGTGTTGTGTGTTTCTCTTCTTTGGGATTTGTTGGTGTGGGATTATCTATTGCCTGTGTTTTCAAGGGTGTATCTAACTTCCTTAGGTTGGATATTTCCTTCTAGTACTTTCTGTAGGGCTATATTTATGGATAGGTATTGTTTAAATATGATTTTATCATGGAATATCTTGTTTACTCTGTCTATGGAGATTGAGAGTTTTGCTGGGTATAATAGTCTGGATTGGCATCTATGGTCTCTTAGTGTCTGCATAACATCTGTCCAGGACCTTCTGGCTTTCAGAGTTACTATTGAGAAGTCAGGTGTTATTCTGATGGGTTTGCCTTTATATGTTACTTGGCCTTGTTCCTCTGCAGCTCTTAGTAATTTTTCTTTATTCTGTATGTTTAGTGGTTTGATTATTACATGGCAGGGGGACTTTTTTTGGGGGGGATCCAGTCTATCTGTTTGGTGTTCTGTAAGCTTCTTGTATCTTCATAGGCATTTCCTTCTTTAGGTTGGAAAGTTTTCTTCTATGATTTTGTTGAATATATTCTCTGTGACTCTGAGCTAATATTCTTCTCATTCTTCTATCCTTATTATTCTTGGGTTTGGTCTTTTCATGGTGTCCCAGATTTCCTGGACATTTGTGTATTATGACTTTGTTGGCTTTAATGTTTTCTTTGACTGATGAATCTATTTCCTCTATCATATCTTCAATGGCAGAGATTCTCTCTTCCATCTCTCGCATTCTGTTGGTTATGCTTGCATATGTAGTTACTGTACATTTACTCAGATTTTCCATGTCCAGCATTCCCTCGGTTTGTGTCTTCATTATTGCCTCTATTCCAGTTCTTAAGTCTCGAACTATTTCCTTCACATATTTGATTGATTTTTCTCTGTTTTCTTGGCTTTCTTTAAGGGATTTATTGATTTCTTCCAATTTTTTGTTTTTCATTAGATGTTCAGGTCTTGCTGATATAGAACCACTAGGTTCGGGTGGTACCATATTGCTCGTTATGTTGCTGAATGTATTCTTGCACTGGCTTCTACCCATCTTTTCCTCCAATAGATGCAAATAGTGTCTGTGTCTCAGGGAGCAACTCTTGGTCCAGTCGGAGCTCTGAGTCCAATTGGAGCTGACAGAATCTATGTCTCAGGGAGCAGCTGTGGTCTCAGGATGGGTGGGTTTGGACCACATCCTAAATTCTTAATGCTCTGTTTTCAGTTGGCTCCATCTAGGCCCTGGTTTTCTACAGTTGCTGTGGTAGATGATGGAGGTAACTAAAGTTGCTACATTTTGGGAGCCTGTGCTGGGCTCATGTTCTGACTGTAGTAAACTCCTGTCCTGATTACTGTGGTCCTGTGGCAGCAGAGGTAGCATGTCTGCTCAATGCCTCGGTTTCTGTTTGATCACTTGGCTGAGCTCTGCAAGGATTCCAGGGTTGAATCTCCTGTGGTTTGTCCCCTGACAGGCATACAATGAGAGAGGGAAAGACAGACAGACAGACAGACACCCTTTCCTCACACTTGTCTATCAAATTCTTGACACCTGGGTCATCTGAGAACTGCAGCAAGCATTTGTTCTCATTGTAAGCAAGTCTTCCTGCGAGTGTCTTTCACCACTTGGACACACCAGTCATTAAGACCAAAGTGAACCAGTGTGGAGATAATCCCTGTACAAACACACAAGTGCCAGGCTCAATCTGTCTGTCAGTCTTTTGTTCATTCTTTTCTACTTTCGTTTGTTTTAATGGGTGGGTGGTATTTGAGAGTATTAGAATTTTTGAAATTAGAGAGTCCTGTGTTATCACAATATTTTTCCTTTTTTTATAGATACTTGAACCTTACAGTTTTGTTTTCTTTTTAGAAAGTCATGATGAACACATATTTAATTAATTTTCCTGAAATAGAATATAACAACAGTAGGAGATTAAAGACTTCTACCTAAAACATGAACATATGTGTGTGTGTACCTTCAACTCCAGAGTCCAGTCCTTCCCACCCCTGATCCTCTGCATCAAGATAATGACATTGAATTATCAAACCCAGGAATCAATGTTAAGGGGGATAGAATCATTTTGAAAGGGGGATATATTTGAATGATGGGCATTACTAATTTCTGTTTAGTTGAGAGTAATATTCATGCATCCAATACACATGTCAGTATGTGCTGATAAGATTGGAGTCATTGGAGTTTACCTTTGGATCATTGCTCACTGCTCTGTCTTGAGACAATTCTGATGTTTCAGTTCTAGTTATGCGAGATATAATGTGGAGTCTGTAGTTGCCCTCCTGTGCTGTGGGATGGTAGAATTAATCCCTCCTGTGCATTTTGGTACCTAGGATGTCGCTTTGTTCTAGCCTCCCCTGCCCTTCCTAGTCTCCAATGACCACTATAATCTCTTGCCTTTCTGCTCTTGGTTCCTTTCTCTGAACATGAAAAGTTCCTGTTCTACTTGCAAGGCTACAAACAACTGCATTTGATCCTTTTTTTTTAGAAAGTGGAATAGTAATCCTCTTTTAAGCCACTCATCTGTTGATGGACCCTATAACTTGGCTATTGTGAGTAGCTGTCGTAGACATGGGAATGCAGGCATCTTTAGTATAACAATGTCCTTTCCTTTGGGTTTACACACAGAAGGGATCACTTGGGAGTTCTGTTTCTTTCCTTTCTTCTAAGAACCTCCTAACATTTTTCGATAATGAGTGTACTAATTTATATTTCTACTAACAGAATTTCAAATTCCCATTTCTCTGCTTTTCACCAACTTGTTCTTTTTTCTTATTATTATTTTGTCTTTGGTTTGGTTGAAACAGGGTCTCACTCTGTAACCTGCAACCCTGCAGCTCCTTATGGAGCTTAGGCTAGCCTCAGACTTGCTCTGACTGACCTGCCCCACCACCCAAGGACAGGGATCACAGTGTGAGCCACCTCTTCTGGCCTTAATTTTTGTCTTTATGAATGTAGGCACTTTAACTGGGGTCAGGTGGTATCTCACTGTTTTGTTAATGTGCTTTAGTGGCGATTAGGATGAACTTCTATCCTACAGAACTGATTTAGATTTAGAAATTAGATTTAGTTCAGGCAACTGTGAACACAACAAATAATGAAATGCATTAGGACCCGGATCAATCATAAGTTTAAGTTTAACATATTTATCATTAGGAAAAGTAAAGAAGAAGCCAGGTTTTCTTTTGCTTGTCTGTATTTATATGTCCTTGATTTGAACGCTGCAACCAGGAGTCTTCAGCATGAGTCTGTGGCTTGGTGCCTGGCATCTCTATACTTCTGCCTCAGAGTGTCTCAAGCTAAAGATTTCCTGGTCCAAGTATCACACACATTTAGATCATGTAGAGAAGAAGCGTAGTCTTAACCCACCCCCATAGGCCTTCTTCTGCTCTGTCTTGTCTATAAAGCATTTAAGATTATTATTATTATTGTTATATCTTTATCTCAGTGTGGTTGAAGAGGTAAGTACATTGCTGAGGACCATCTCTGGGCCCACCCAGGTACAAGGGAGGAGTCATCTATTGACTGAGAAGCTTAGTTGAGTAAGTACAAGTGATGCCATCTTTGTGTGCCCCGTGGATCAGACTGCTGGAGTGCCAGTCCAGGTCTGACCAGGGACAATATAAGCCACAGTGTCTTGTTTGAAGGCGAATGGTTGGTTCCAGGTGAGGGGTGCCTAATGATGTAGTGGTATTTACCCCAGTGGTCACTGTGTCCCAGCTATCTGTAAACACTGGGCATGTACTGCTTCTGGGAATCTGTAAAAGGAGATCCCAAAGAGCAAACCCATTACCCCTATTTTATGCTTTTCAAAACTAAGACAAAGAAGAGCTGTGTTTTCCCTGAGGTCCTGCCACCATTAACAAATGATTCTAGGTAGTCTGTCACAGTTTGAATCTTAAATGTCCTCAAGCCCCATGTATAAAAGGCTCAGTCACCAGCTGTGGCACCAGGAAGACGTGGTGGCATCCTTAGGAGGTGAGGGCTAATGGAAGGAAGTTAGATCAAAGGGGGCATGGCCTGGGAGGGGATATTCTGGGTGCTGGCCCTGCCCTGTATTCTTTGCTTCTCAGCTGTCATGAGGTAAGCAGCCACGCCCCATCACACGCTCTTTCAGTATGCTCCCTTACCACGGTGGCAACACAGTAAGGCTGAGTGACCAATGGCTCAAATGTGAGTCCAGATCTTTCCAGCATAAGTTCATTATCTCAAGCGTTTTTTGTCGCAGGAACAAAAAGCTAACTAACACTAAGAGTTCAGAGTCTGGCTAAACGACTTTAAAGATAACGAAGTTGAAGGTGTTTGAGTGCTTTGATGGTTCAGAGAAGGCAACACTATACTGGTCAAGTTAGAATCTTTGGTGTTCAGAGATGGCAACACTGTAATAGTCAAGTTAGAGTCTATATGTGAAGCTCTGGTCATACTTCAAATTAGCAATAATGAGGCCCTTAACTAGGATACAGCCTCAGTCTCTGGCACACTTATAAATATTAAAGAAAATGATGAGAACTCCTTAGTTTTCTGGAAAATACTATGATTCATACTCACAGTCATTAAGTGGTAAATCTTAGAGAAGCTGGTATTTGGAGGACTGAGGGACAATTAAAGGTTACTCTAAGATGGTTGTGCCAGAGCAGACCCTGGAGAGAGGGCACAGTGCCAATGTTTGATATATTCTGTAGTCATCTGCACAGGGTTGCACAATCACCATTACAAGAGGATCCTTCCTCCCTTCTCTTGGGAAGAATCCCAAGAATGCTTGTATTCAAGGTGCTATGATGGTCTACACTGGCCAGAGCTATTTTGTATAGGATCATGTGGGAAGTCCCTCCTCCATTAAGGACATGGGGATGAAAGATGGTGTCTCCCATAACTCAGTCCTTCTGACAAGGCAACTTAGAGATGTAGAGAGGTAGGGGCAAGGTTTTAGGGGAGACCAGACTTGGAACATCCTTGCTGAGAAATAAGCTTATTTGATGTAGGATCACATAGCTCTAATAGCAAGGCTAGCCCTGTGGGTTTGTGAGAAGGGATATGAGGGCTTGATTCTGCCAATGCTTCATCTGAGGACCAAAGGCAGTAAAGATAAGCCCGATGCCAAGCCCAGGACTCCACAGTGCTCAGGCATTAGCAAAGTCTTAACTGTCATTGACTTTGATCAGCTGGAGTTTCTTTAATAAGCTCTGAGTTTGTGTAACTGAAAGCATTGGAAAGCAGGATGGGCAAGGAGGGGGTACTGCATGAGCAGGAAACAATAGCTTTATGGTCCTTTAAATTCTTGTCTTTAAAACTCTGCACTCCAACAAAGGGAAGTTATGTTGTTTGATAAAAGCAAAAATAAGGAATACACCCGTGGAAGTAAAAAGCGATTGTATTTAGTTTGCTGTGCCTCATCCTCCATCAAAACTGTCCTAAGATCAACTTGACACATCTTGTCTCAACTTAAGTCCAGCAAATTAATCTCGAAAAACAGAGGCACTGCTAGTTGTATAGAATTCTCTCCTTTCTACTTGGTTTATTTTGCCAGGGAGCTTCTCCTACTGACAGCCTCTACCACTTGAGATCCTCTCCCCACCTGACAGCCCCTCCCCACCTGACAGCCCCTCCCACCTGACAGCCCCTCCCCACCTGACAGCCCCTCCCACCTGACAGCCCCTCCCCACCTGACAGCCTCTTCCACCTGACAGCTCC
>CABHPP010146589.1:0-38276 GCA_902168425.1 Peromyscus attwateri | reverse complement strand
GGGACTGGGTGATCTAGAAGGGTGCTTCAGCACACTGGATTGATGAAGGGGAACTGGTGATTGGAGGGGTCCTGAAGGACACTGGATTGATGTAGCACAAGTGTTGGGTGGTGAAAGAGTCATATAAAAATTTAGAATTTATATTCAATGCTAGATTCTTTTCTCTGTCCCAGGAGGCGATTTCTCATATTTACTCTGGTCTATGAATTCTGTAGACTTACCCAAGGATTGTCTATGAATTTACATACATAGTAATTCATATCCATATGAAATTTTTATTTTATATCCTTGGTTTCAAATTGTGCATATTGTTCAACAACCGGCTCTTAGCGATCCTTTATAGTTTCATTTAAAGCATGATATTTGAAAAGATGAGGAGACCCCATGTAAAGAAAGGTCCTTTTCAATCCTCTTAGACGCCACACTCACCTCTCCACACTCAGCCTGTGCTTTGGCCTCCTGATGAAAGTATCCAAGTCAGGAGAGAGACTGGAAGGAATGAATGAAGACTGGGACCTGGCCTGGTGGAAACCAGGAAGTACAGCAGACAGTTTTGAGTAAGGTGTTGCTATTCACCTGGACCAATAGGGGCCAGGTCCAGATGCACTATCTGGAAGACACTGCCTCGGTAACCACTCCTAGATACCAAAGGAACTTCACACTTAGAGAGAATTGTGCTCCACAGTGCACTCTTCCGTGAGCCTCCACTTCTCCTGCTTCCCATAGAGTCAACATCTGAAACTAACGAGTCCAGGTCAGCTCTGGTTTTGGGAGGGCAGCCTTTGGGGATTAATTCCCATCTGTCTATCATCTAGCTGTTTGTCTCTGTATTTTGCTTCATGATTCAGAAGGCTGGGCTACCAGAGTATTGCAGGCCCACTGGTGTGTGTGTGTGTGTGTGTGTGTGTGTGTGTGTGTGTGTGTGTGTCTGTCCCCGTGTGTGCTTGTATGTGTGCATGTGTATGTAAAGTTGATCTCATAACATACTGAGAGACATGATATGATGTCAGCATGATTTAATACTGGGATGTTAGGTTAATGACTTATTTCTTTAAAGGTGGATTTGCCAAGTATCTTCCCTGTGAAGTTATTACTTTTACCTTTCCATAATCTTTTTGGGGAAGCAAACCATTATACAGCTCACCCACAAAATGAGGCATGAAAGGTATTAAACTTCTGGAAGGGGAACATCTACATGCCTCATTAGAATTCCTCAGGAAGACAGATTTACTTCACAGTTATTCAATTATTTATACCCAAATGAACACAATATTCTTTCTGGATTTGGGGCCATAATGCATTTATATATTTTATTACTCAAATTATCACAGCTTTGGATGTTTGGTCTCCTTTCAGGCTGGCTATTGTATCCCTTTCAGATGCCTGCACTGTGGTCATATTTTATGTGTGCTCTAACAAATAAAGCTTTCCCAAACATCAGAGGGCAAAACCAGCCACTAGTTACTCATAGAGGCCAGGTTGTGGTGGCACACACCTTTAATCCTAGCACTTGGGATCTCATGCCTTTGTTCCCAGTACTTGGGAGGCACACATTCCTTTAATCCCAGCACTAGGGAGAATGAGAGAGGAAGTGATATGGCTGGACAGAGAAAGGAATATAAGGCAGGAGGAGACAGGAACTCAGTCTTTTTGGCTTAAGAGTTGGTGAAGTGAGTGGTAGCTGTGGCTTGTTCCTTTGTCTCTCTGATCTTTCAGCATTTACCCTGATACCTGGCTCTGAGTTTTATTAAGACCAATTAGGATTTTGCTACACTGCATTTTTCATTTTTAAGTATTTTTCGCTTCCTGATATTACAAGTTGCTACAGATTCTGTGTTTTCCATTCTCAGTCCTTAGAGCAGCCATTTCCAAGCAGCCCTAATTCCTTTCATTAAAGAATGGTATTGCAAAGATCTGAGAGGCTTTGTCCTTCACTAGTGAGGGCTCACTTCTATGACTTTGTAGAGAATAGAGCCAAGAAACATTAAGTATGTGGATATATATACATATATATATATATATATATATATGGATGTACACACACACATAATCCATCATATCTATCTATCTATCTATCTATCTATCTATCTATCTATCTATCTATCAGTCTATCTATCTATCTATCTATCTATCTATCTATCTATCTATCTATCTATCTATCTGTCTGTCTGTCTGTCTGTCTATCTATCTATCTATCTATCTATCTATCTATCTATCTATCTATCAATCAGTCATCTGTGTGCATATGAGTTCCACCTGATAACTCTGACTCCATTTCAGAACCACAGGGCTCATCCCACCTTACCCCACTATCAAAGGAAGAGTGGGGATTTTCTCCCACTATCTGCCCTCAATTTATACATTTGTTCAATCCCAGGATACATGTTAAAGAGCTTCAGAATTATTGACTCATATTTCCATGAGAACTATTAACAACTAGAGTACAGTAATTACATGCAATTTCTTTTGTCTTTAACCTTATAGTTTTTAGTCAAAACATTGTTTTCCAGCCGGGCGTTGGTGGCACACGCCTTTAATCCCAGCACTCGGGAGGCAGAGGCAGGCGGATCTCTGTGAGTTCGAGGCCAGCCTGCTCTCCAAAGCGAGTTCCAGGAAAGGCGCAAAGCTACACAGAGAAACCCTGTCTCGAAAAAACAAAAAACAAAAAACAAAAAAAACAAAACAAAACAAAAAAAACCTTGTTTTTCACAGTTATTTTGGCAAATTTTCTTTTTTTTCTCTGTTCTCTTTAGTGAGGTGATGGGTTGGTTTGGGCCAAATCACATTTACACTGGGTACAAGATGGATTTAGGCTCTGTCTCAACTGATTCTTTGGCTTATACTGCGCAGAAAAAGGGCAATCATGTCTCTTTCCTATATTTCAGCAGAGAAGCCTCTCTTGATAGCATAAAATGGTGGCAGAGATGGAGGCAAATACCCTCTGCCCAGTTCACTCTCTGCTAACGTTACCTCGGGCATTCATTCCAGTCTCTCCACAAACTCCATTTCAGCGGTCCCACGGGCGTCAGGGGTGGTGTGGCTATCTCTTCCCAGGGCTTGGGAGCCTTCTGCTCCGCCACACTCCCAGGCCTTTTCAGTTGGCCCCGTCTTGTTTTCATCCAGTGTTGACGTTTTGTTTCCTCAAGTTGGCGTTACCCTTGCAGGAATATAGTCACTTCTCTCACCTCACAGTAGGCCTTGTGACTGTTCCTCTTTTTGTCTGTAAGAGCGGAGCGAGCAGCGACACTGAGCACAGGGCAGGAACGCCATGACCATGGACTAAGACTTTAGAAGGAAACAAAAATAGAAAGGGTATTGTTAGATGTTTACGTTAAAGAAATCTGGCCGGGCGGTGGTGGTGGCGCACGCCTTTAATGCCAGCACTCGGGAGGCAGAGGCAGGCGGATCTCTGTGAATTCGAGGCCAGCCTGGGCTACAGAGTGAGTTCCAGGAAAGGCGCAAAGCTACACAGAGAAACCCTGTCTCGAAAAACCAAAAAATAATAATAATAATAATAAAATAAAAATAAAAATAAAATAAAATAAAAATGAAAAAAAAAAGATAAAATAAAAAAAATAAAAACAAAAAAACCAATCTTTGCTGGGCGGTGGTGGCTCACGCCTTTCATCCCAGCACTCGGGAGGCAGAGGCAGGTGGATCTTTGTGAGTTCGAGGCCAGCCTGGTCTACAGAGTGAGTCCCAGGAAAGGCGCAAAGCTACACAGAGAAACCCTGTCTTAAAAAACCAAAAAAAAAAAAAAAAAAAAAAATCTGAATAGTAAGAGACATGCACTATGGTTTTCATCAAAGACACATAACAGTAACATCTAATATAGTTAACAGAAAACAGAATTCATAGTGACATAATCAGTGGTATAGAATAAACAATGATGTTATGGACATATATTAAATACATAATAAAAAAGAACATAGTGGCAAGATGATTAATTTGTATCAGTATAGACTCCTCAGAGCCATTAAATCAGCAGTCACAACATTATTATATTTTTCATGAGGTTGAAGATACAAAAATTGGCTAAGAATATGATGCATTTGACATTAAGAAGACAGCACAGTCATGTGTTATTTATTGATTCTGGAGTCAAGGGCAGAGTGCGTATATAATTGCGGCCTCACAAGATTAAAATGGCACTGAAAAATTCCTTTCACCTAGCAATGTAGCTGTCAGAGTATCATGATATAATCACACAAACCAAAAACCACAGAATCCTGAATCATCCCTGGACTTGCAAAACAGCAAATATAGTAAATTTAACTTATATGAATTTGAGTCATGCAAATTTGCTCTTTATGATAATAAGAATTAATTTTATCTTAAAATGTGAAATAACAGTAATTACCCCCAAAGTAGATACATCAAAACCTTCATATTCATTAGTGACAAACCTAGTTCATCTTTCATATGGTTTAGTCACTGTTGCCTCAGTTGATCTGATCCAGGATTATCCGGATTGCATTTGTGATGTGAATACATAGATGAGCAATACTAAGAGACAAATACTTCCATGGCACTGAAAAAAGAGCATTAGCATTTTGAGATGCCTGGGGAAAGTAAGAATTATCTTCTGACTAATGAAAATTGAACAAAATATTACATTTGATGATCATATTATGGGTAGATGGAGTTATGGGTAGATGGAGTAATAAACATTTTGTTCATCTTATTTCATTCATGGAAATCTTGTTTAATTTCTTCAACTCTAGACTATAAACTTTAGACTGGCCAACAGTTTAAATATTATATGCAAGTGATTATCATGTTTCCATATTTGCTCTATATCTTTACTCAGGTTATTTCTTTTTTCCTAAATATGTTAGACTGATTCCTTAAAAATTTGGTCTTAAGAATCTCAAGAGAGGAGCTGAATTAAGGAGCAGTATCACAAGTACTGCTTGGATGTCATACGTAGAGAACAGGTCCATTCTATTTGAGGCGGGAGAAGTTCTCATTCATCCCAACGAGGGTGACTGGGTTTGTGATTAGGAGGGACACAGTTGAGACTCAGGAATCACAAACTTTCTAGCAATTGAAGCAGCACAAGATAAAGCTGTGGGACAAGGTTAGTCCATGTTTTTGGAAAAGTGGAGAATATAAAGCTCAGAGTTTGGCTCCAACAGCTGTCAAGAAGAATCTGTTCCCAAATTAAGATGCTTCTGCACTGTGGGGAATACAACCTCTTCTTACTGTGTCCTCACATACCCACAGAGAACAAGCACCTGCTCAGATGTCCCTGTCAGGAAGGCACTGTTCACTGAATTTTTTTCTGAATGACCCATTAATAATAAGCTGCCACTCAGCTTTGCAATTTGCTACATTTTGAGTGTACACATCATTTCCATATTCTTGTGTGGCAACCTAATATCCAAGGTGATAGTAATTGTTAAGGCATTTGGAAAGTTATTAAGCCACAGGAACTCTTTTCTTATGGATAGATTAGTGCTTTTGCTTGTTTGTTTGTTTGTTTTCTGAGAACTGGTCTCACTATATGGCTCAGGTTGGCCTCAAACTTGTGGCAATCCTCCTCTCTGAGCCTACTGAGTTTTGGGATGACAGGCATCTGCTGTCACAGCCAGCTTATTAGTATTCTCATAAAAGAGGTTAAGGGATGTTCCCAGTCAATGATATGTTTCCATCTCTTCTGCCATTTATGGTACCATGTTTGAATAATGGCTCTTCACCAGACATTGAGTCAACAGGGACCATGCGATCTTGAACACCCAAGCCTCCAGAATAGAAAAACGCATTTCTATTATTTACAAATGTTCCCATCCCAGGCAGTTTGTGAGATCAGACAAAAAGGAAAACACCAGGGAAAAGGAGTATCCAGCAATGATTGGTACAAGGCCCAGCACTCCTGTGGTATTTGCTACATCCTGTCATTGCTATAGTGGCTGGGAAGAGGTGGGCTCCATTTGAAAATGTTGCCACCAGACAAGTGCTTAGGAAGGAATTCTTCTGTACATGGTTCCAGATGTGGTGTTCCAGATGGGGCATTTCCCTCAAGTGGTTTATAGTTTGGCTGTGTGGACCAACTTCCTACTTTCAAGGGCCCATACCCAGCCTGTCCAAAGCAGCTAACTTGGAGAAGGGCAAATGCTGCTGGTAGACTGTACATTTCTGTGAAACCGATTTTCAGTCCGCCCTCCACTGACATTGCTGTATCTCTGCTTGACCTATATTGATGTCTGAGTTGACCTTTATTGACCTTGACATATTTCTGTCCTTTTAAGTTTGACAGGTAGCTCA
Organism: Peromyscus attwateri; assembly: GCA_902168425.1. NCBI lineage: Eukaryota > Metazoa > Chordata > Mammalia > Rodentia > Cricetidae > Peromyscus > Peromyscus attwateri. The sequence goes on along the minus strand of CABHPP010146589.1, from coordinate 32,009 downwards.
GTTACTCAATCTGCCTCTGAACTCTTTTACTTTGTTCCTGTGTGTAGGAAGAAAACATATTTTCTCCTCTAAACACCAAAGATCCAAAGATAAAATGCCTTTGATGAAGAAAAACAGTCTTTTTTTTCCATTTTGATTTTCTTTTGAGCAAAATAGGTTGACAGAAAATATGAACAGTGAAGCATTCTCCTTTACAGCAGAGTCTATATGAATTCAAACTAAACAAAATCGACTAAAACCAATTAAGGGGACAGATATGTGTCAGCTAGGACTAGAGGTGAAGAGACCAAGGAAAAAAAAACAGTTGAGAATACATGGGGCAGACTTGTCTTGAGTCGTCTGGTGGTGTTTACACATCATCACACAGTAGAAATGTCTTTCCATGTTGACTCGTGGTTCCTTAATACAGTCCTATGTTAGGGGTTCCCTGAAAAACTGTGGGGAGGGTCCTCATATGTTCAGGAAACATGTATAAGATAAGTAAAGAGAATTTAACAGCATCAGGGAACAGGGAAGAAAATGTCAAGGCGAAGTTTGAGCTACTCTCTTAATCCTTGAGTTCTCAGAAATATGGAGACTATAATGGCCAATGGGTCTGTTTCTGCCCACAGATAACATGAATATGGGATAACACAGATAATAAGAATATGTAACTAAATCTGCAGAGTAAGGATGGCTGTAGTGGCCTGGAATACTACTTAGAGTTGGAGTATGTCTGCTTTGCGGGATTCATTTTAAAATCTGGAGATGACAACTACTGGCTTCCTCTCAAGATACATTCACTTCTCATATATGTTCTTATGCCTGTGGAGACCTAGCGTTACTCAAAATAATACGTGAACATTTCAATATGTTCTGTTACCAAAAGAGTAGGAGAGGTGAGCTGTTCATTTGTGTTAATGAGTGAGTGAGGACCATGAGGGCATAAATCCTGACTACAATTTAATTCAGTAACTTTTGATTTCTATTTTTAAAGATTACATTGTATTTCAGATGTTGTGCTAAGCACTATGGTAAATCCAAGAAGTTAATCATCTAGAAAGAGTTTGATGGCTCACGAAAGACTATTGTTTAAGATTATGTATGAAGTTAGATGAGAAAACAATCTAAAGACTGTTTAAGTTGTCAGCCAGTGACCTTTTCTTTAGTGAGTATTTATAACTCTCTATAACTCACAGAGTACTATATGATCTTACATTTCTAGTATCTTACCCATCAATGTTTATAATAACCTACCTATCACCACCCTATCACACCCTATTTGTATCGTGAAAATGTCTTTACTGTTGTCAAAGGAAACAAGACCAATTAAGAAACTACTGCAGTATGCAGTCTAATAAGCCACATGGGTGAAAGTATTGCTGGGAATATGAATGAAGTAAAATAAAAAATGATAGATTCAGAAGTGAAGTTTGCATGCACTGAGTCTCAGAGAGAGAGAGACAGAGACAGAGATACAGAGACAGAGACAGAAGGGTGGTGATAGGTTATTATAAACATTGATGGGTAAGATACTAGAAGTGTAAGAACTATGTTTTCAGAAACACACACACACAAATACAAAAGGCAAAAAAGGATCCCAAAAGAGAGAATCATTTTCTACCAACCCATGTGTGTGACCTAACTGTACATTCTAACACAAATGGAAGTCCTAAAAATGATAATGTTTATCCTCATTTTTTTAAGAAATGTTTGTAGCTGCCTAACTTTAGAATACATTATTCTACCTCCACATGAAAATAAACTTGAGAAGTATTATTTTTGTGACATAAATGATAAAATCCAGAGTCATCCATATTGAACAATTTGCTGAATTCCGTTTGGCTAATAATTGGCACAACCAAGATTAGAATCTTTTTGATGGCAAAGTTCAGTTTGCTGGGCCATATTGCACCTAGGAAGATTTAAGGATTTATGACAAAGTAAACCAAACAGGAATTAGAGCAACAGAAAGGTATTTGCCATGAACTCTGTACTTAGGACTCAGCTTTGAGCAATGACCCACCAGGGTTTAGCACTGTTTGCAGTCAGCATACAAACTGTGGTGCAAAGCTCATCTTTATCTCTTCTTGCAGATTTTGCTATCTGTCTCTGGTTCTGCTCGCCCCCCCCCCCCAAGTTTCTCATCCACTCCCACAGCTAGAGTAACCCTCTGGTAGCTAGAGATATTCCAATATCCTTCTCCTTCTTGTAGTTCTGGGGATAGGAAACAATATGCCAATGCCCATTGTCAACTTCTTCAACCTTCAAACCAGGGTGTTATACCCATTGCACTCCTGAGAGTGAAAAGCTAGCTTGGATTGCACTAAGTCATCAAGCACTATCCAGGACCATTTGGGTAAACCAGTCTCTGTCTCTCTATCTCTCTGTGTCTCTCTGTCTCTGTATCTCTGTCTCTGTCTCTCTCTCTCTCTGAGATTCAGTGTATGCAAACTTCACTTCTGAATCTATCATTTTTTATTTTACTTCATTCATATTCCCATCAGCAATACTTTCACCCATGTGGCTTACTAGACTGCATACTGCAGTAGTTTCTTAATTGGTTTTGTTTCCTTTGACAACAGTAGAGACATTTTCAAAATACAGAGATGAATTTTTTATTTATCAGCTTTGCTTTGTAGTACTCCCACTGTCTTAAGATTAAGTGTAATTATTTTAAGTGTATCATCTTAAACATGATAAGGTTCTTGAGATATGGCCTCTACCAGCCTCATAAAAACAAAAAACTCCCCTTATTGGGTAGGTAAGATGGCTCATAGGGTAAAGGTGCTTTGCCACATGAGCCCAACAACCTGAGCTCAATCCCTGGATACCACATAAGAGTGGAATGAGAGAAAAGAGTCTATAAAATTGTCTTCTGACTGCCACATGTGTGTGCCAATGTCATAATATGCCTTTACTTTCTCTTTCTCTCTCTAGCACGTTCGCACACGTGCACACACGCATACACAAATACACACACATACACATACACATTCACAGACACACACTTGCACAATAATAAAGTTTAAAAAAATTAAATTCCCTCTGCAGGGTGAGTTTCATCACTTCTTTCTTTCTTCTGTGTTACGGAGGGGTTGCATCCAGCTAAGTGAGCTAAAAGCTAAGTGAGCACTCTACTACTAAGCCGCAATCCTGCTTTCTGTCATTTCTGAACTCTGTGTTTCATAGACACTGCCTTTTCCCCCATTCCTTAGATATGCTATTCTCTTCATCACCAATGGGCCTTCTTTTGTTGCCCTTTACATTCCTGGAAGTTAGCCTCTTTACTTAGCCTATTTAACCCCCCCCCCTTTTTTTTTTCAGGACTCTCTGAAATGTTACTTACTCCAAAAATACTTCACCTGACCTATCTGAAGATGCCAGGAGCTGTTTTCCCTCCATATATCACAGCATCCATCGTACAACCTGATAGTGAGGATGCAGTCATCTGCACACCTATGAGATGTGGTCTCAGTCAGTGATGCTGCCTGACTCTTATTGCTGACTCTTCCCAGCAGAGAACGGAGTCTTCGATACAGACTCCACATTTTTCATTGAATGGATAAATAAACCCCCATCTACTGAGTTTTACTCTGTGCCAGGCCATATTCTGAGCCATTAATTCTTGCTCATTTGTTTAACCCTAATTCATTAAGAAGGTACTAGTTTTATCTTAATGTTATAGATGAATTCGTTGAAAATAAAGCCTGGGTTGAGTTGTTTGCCTGATGTCACCTGGCTGACAGCTGGTATAGTCAAGGCTAGAACCTTTCTTATACCAAAGTCCAGTCTATCAGGCCATCTTGGTTCCACGTGGTTTCCTGGGCTTAGGAAGTAGAGCAATGGAAAAGAATTTGGTGTGAGCTCAGCATTTGCGGCCGAGCTTTGAGCAATGACACACAAGGGCTTACGCTTGTTTGCAGTTGGTATTAGCGAGTTCACACAAAGTCATGGAGCAGATAAGTGAGAGGGCAAAAATCAAACCCAGTCGCCATCTCCGCTGTGACCCCGGGTTACCAGTCTGGTCACATGCTTTGGAATTGCAGAGAGTCACACCACAAGGCAGAGTGCAGAGAGGGGTGAAAGGATGATGCCAATCCAGCAGGCCCTGGGCTGCTCTGGGCTGTTCCTCCTGGTTTAGGTGTAGAAGCATGCCAGTGACTTTGGTGGCTGATATAGCATGCCTCTGTCTTGATATGTACAAGCTTTCTGTAGTTATTTGTATATTTATAGACATAGACACAGTTTTAAATATAAAATTTACCAAATCTTATTACACATGATCTGTTTCGCATGAAAAGATGACAAAACTGCGCACCTGGCCTTGCAGATTACACACACACTAGCATAAAACTTGAAATAGGGTTTGTGAAGTTAGGAAGATATCACAGTGGCCAGGAATGGTGGAGCACGCCTGTAATCCAGGACCTGGGAAGCTGAGCTAGGAAAACCACAAACTCCAAAGCCAGCTTTCCACAAACCGACCATCTAAATAATTGACCAACCAAGCAACCAAACTAAGGCAAGCATCTCAAAGCATATAAAACCTGGAATTTACCAAAACGGAAACTCTTCTCCCACTTTAAACCCGTGTCATGGGATAAATGCATTCATTATCCATTCAGCAAGTGTGGAGTCCTGCTTTGACACCACTCTCTGGACAGGCTTTGGAATTGATTGTCTGAGTTGGGGCAAGCTGTGTAGAGTTTGAATCATCAAACTCTATTTCAGTTCTTTATGCCCAGCACTTCATGATGAGAGCTTTTCAACCATTCTTCACAGTGCTCTTGTCATCATGTATTTGGGTAAATCCAATGGTAGGGCATTGCCATCTCACCGTGCCAAATGGCTGGAAAGGAGAGCCAGCCCCTTCTTAGAGGGTACCCAAGCTGGGTCTGTGTCTGTGATTAGATTCCTCAAAAGATGAAACATAAAGTGGTCTGATGGCAGAAAGTGAAAACATAAATAAAATTGAGCAGCACAAAAAGCTCAAAAATCAGCATTGGTTATGTTATGATAAATGTTTGCATCTGAACTACTGTTGGTGATTTAAACCTTTGTTTAAGTATCAGGAAACTTGATAAGTTATGCACAGTCTAAAATGTACTCAGTTTACTTAAATCATTCATTGCTATTTTATTCAACGAGGAGGGAAGGTAGGAGGGGGCGAGGAAGAAGGAGTGGAAAGGAGAGAAGGAGAGAGGGAGAGAATCTTATTCACTTGCAATCTAGAAAACTGTTTAGATTCTGTGGCCTCTCATTGCTGTGTTTTAGTCTACTTATTTTGAGGAGAGTAAAGAGAACTGGTATGGCCTAAAAATAACATCCATACTGTGTATTTGTTTTTTCCTGTTTCCTATTAGTAATACATTATAAGAATCTCTCCATTACATTAAATATTGCTTCACAAAATTGGTTTAATAGCTGCATTTCACTCCATTTTATGAATGCATCATATTCATTTTCTAGTATAGGTCATTTGTTTTTATAATCATGCTTTTAAAATAACTGCTCATTGGATAGACAGATGGCTCAGCAGTTACGGCACGTTCTGTTCTTCCAGAGGACCTGGGTTTGATTTTCAGTGCCCACATGGCAGCTCACAACAATCTGTAACTCCAGTTCCAAAGGATCCAACACCTTCTTCTGACCTCCTCAGGGGATAGGCATGCACATGGTGCACAGACATACATCCAGTCAAAACACTCAAACACATAAAATACATGTTTAAAAAGGAATTTAAAAATAATAATTTTTAAAAATAATTTTTATTTTAAATATTTTAAAATATTGATTAAAATTTAAATTTAATAAATAAAATTGATCACATATGAAGTCTTAGAAAGCACTGATGCCTGGACCTTAAGTCCACAGTTTCTGACTTGCTGGTCTGAGGTATAGTTTAGGTAAGCATTGGGAATTTTTAACAGTTCTCCAGGAACTCTAATGTGTAGAGAAATTAAAAATCCTCATAGACTCTATGACATAGGGGGTGAAGGTATGAGAAGAACTACTCTTAGGGTCAGAAGTATATCAGTGCCCATTTTTTAGTATTACCTTAGTCATCTTGAGCTGCAGAGTGGATGATGGAGCTGACCCACTTACCTGTGACATACATATAGAATTATTCTTTGGTAGATTAAATTAGAATGGGACTTGGTTCATCAAGGTTTATGCTGCTTTCTGTGTTAAACCATGCACAACCCACTAAATAAAATATACCTGATTGACAAATATTTTTGAGCTAAATAATAACACTATAATCAAGAAATATGTCCATTAATGAAGAATCTGAATTAACTAAGCAATATGTTCAGTGCCTAGCATATGATACATATTTTATTCTTTTTTAAAAAAAATTAATGCATTTTTAGTTACACAATAAGTCTGGTATCTTTTCTTTATGGCTATATCAATGTTTTAAGTTGGAATAAATTAATTGTTCTTCAGTTTAGAGGGAATTACCTATTTGAACAGTGTAGGTGGAGAAGAACATTTGCAGCGTTTGCAAGATGTTTTTCTGTTTTGCACTCTGAAGTGGTCTGAGTCCTTGAACATAAGACACGAATGACCCCTCTGCTGTTAATTATTGGCAAATTGCCCCATTTCAACCTAAGGAAATAGAGTAATATGTTTGCTAAGAGATGGTTACTAGTTAACAGGCATCCCTTAAGAAGGATATAAAAGAACATCAGCGGAACTGCTCCCATACTCCGCTTCCACCACTGCTAGCACCCGAGAAACTAGCAACCATGAAGTGGAGGGTATCCATTTTCTTCGTCTTCCTACTAAGGTTTGCTGAATCCAAAACGCTGCATAGAAATGAGTTTGGAATAGGTAAGATGCTATATAATTCGGGAGCTATTTTTCTATAACAAAACTCTTAAAAATTCTCACATTTGCATCTCTTCAGGTGTCTTGATTTAGGCATCATATTTACTGTTATAGATGAGGAAAAATATTTAGCTGGTGGATAGATTTAGATGAAGGATAAATGTAATTTTACAAGAGGCTTATGAAACCACAGTAATGTTTAGCAAGTCAGTTTTTGTACATTCCATGCTCAATCAATTTTTTGGATATTATTTAATTTATTTAATCTCATATACATATTTAATATCATGTATATGAAAAGACATTACACATGGAAACCAGGCCATACTCCTAGCTCCTTTAGACTGACGAAAATGTAACATTTTTATTCTCAGCAAGGGCTAATTGTTTGACTCTGAAAAGCATCCCTGTGAATGGGCCAACTGTAGCATAATTATGTCCAAAGGCTGCTAAAATAAGTCAGTTAGAACACTGTACTATTAGGGAGCCAAATATAAAATATTTGTATTTGTATCTGAAATATAAGTATTAGTGGTAAGTCTGCAATTGGTCAGTCTGGTTAACTTTGTTCCTTATTTTTTTCCCAAGTGTAAAATTAAGATATCTGGACAGGTGGTTCTTAAAAACCTTTCAGTTCCAAAAGTTATAGTTTGGGTTTAAATTCAACAACGATTGCTTTCCCAGCTGAAATGATCACGTGTCAAAATCTCTTTTGTTCGCCAGCTTCCACGTTAGATGCTCCCCAGTGCTCGACAGAGAAGAATATACTTAACCTGTAAGTTTTGCTTTGCATTGCAGATACACCATGCCAAAAAAAAAAATCTTTAGACAACTGAATATACATTGTTTTTAAATTACAAGAGGGAATTGGACAATTTTAAGGCTTCACTGATACTGAATATCAAACAGACATGCAAAATGTTGAACTTTGGGCAATGCCTTGCATGTTAACCTATACATTGCCCGGAATTCCATGAAGCAAATCAAATCAGATTTTCAAAACTGAAGATTAATTTCTCAGCAGTCAGTAATAGCTCTGTATGGGCGCAGGAATCTGTCTTATCAGTACCAATAGAAAGAAACTGCAACATTCTCTAGTTTGTAGACTGTTTCATATCAAGTCATAATGAGTAAACTATCTCTATTTTTGTTATTTGTGGAGGACTTTTTATTCCTTTAAATGTTGCCTCTGTTCTACCCATTTGAAATTTATAGTAAGGAATTTAAACACATGTGTTACTGGTGATATTTATACGCAGAAACCTGAACACACATCACTTTGAGTCAGTCTGAGACTACCACAATCTAGGATCTGAGTTCAGACACAATAGGAGCAAACATAACTGGAGGTCTAATGACTTAATCTTTGCTTAAATTAAGTAAGAAAAAAACTTTAAAGAACACAGGTCTTCGCAGTTACCAATGTATCACATGAGCAGCAGTCCAAAAAGGAGGATGTACGTTTTTTGGAAATCTGTTTATTTTGACTTGTAAGAGTTAACATCCATCTTTATGGGTGAGGATGACAGAAGGACAGCTGACATTCATTTCTGAGGGACTAGAACCTGATTTCATGCAGACTTTTAGCAAAGGGTGCCTTCTGAACAGATCAGAACACAAGCCACCAACAGGAAAAGCTGCGCTTGGAAGGCAAGTGTGACCCGAGTCTAGTCCTTAAGCCTCTGCATGTGGTTTTATTTCAGCGCAACCATCACCTTTACCCAGTTTATTCCGGAAGCCACTATGAAGGAAGTAAGCAAAATGATAAGCGATGTGTTGACTGCGATTAAGAAACCCACCAGTGATGAGCAGCATGGAGGGTGTTTAGAAAACCAGGTGAGTGAACAGAAAGAAAAACCCCTTTGAAACTTGACCAAAATTTAGGCTGTAGAAGAGAAGGTACCGGGAATATGTGCTTTTAGTTATTTGAAAACCTGTTGTATGAAAGCAGGGTTCCATTAGTCCTGGAATCTTGAACAGCACTGTCGCAAAGCAGGTGGCTGCTAAAAAGAGCCAAGAGTAACAACAATAGAGACTCACAGCTACGGTTACACAGTAAGATTATCTGAGCAACCACGGACATATTCTCTTCTCTGAGCTTTCATATCTACAATATACAGGGTGACATTGAGTCTATTTAGAGTCATCATGGAGATTTATGTTAACTAGGAATGGCAGGTCATTTCCTCTTGTGCGCACAGTGTGGCTGACGTCTCTCTAGGGATTACTGCAAATGCATTGCTAATCAAAACACTACATGGAAGATGATGTTCACCAATCAGAGCATCGGTCCAGTGATCTAAGAGAACTTAGCTGCAGCTTATCACCAGAATCCCTGTCTAATTTATAAATGTTAAATCACTAAATTATACAACAATCTCTATTTATTATATAATCATGATTTTATATAACACATTGTTATACTGTTTTATGATAATAATAATTAAATTAATCAAATCTCTATAATAATTCTCCGAGGTTGAGGACAATTTTCCTGTGCAGGAAACTGAGGCTCAGAAAAGTCACTCCTTTAGGGAACTATAGTTTGGCAGAACCGAGGTTTAAATGAGGACATCTGCCTCCAGAAATAAGGTCCTTAGCAGGCTGCTCACACTGTTCAACACAGCACAGTGAGTGTGAGGCTCATAGCAGGTTCTTCGGGTTGTTGGATATAGCAAATATACAGGAGCATCGATATCTGATAACCGGGGCAAATCAGAACTTCAGAAAAACCATCAAGTTTAAGTACACAGTTGTCCTGGTATAAAAGCTCATTATGAAATAGTTATTATCCTTTAGTTTGCTTTTGTATGGAAATGGGCTTTATACTTGTTGGAATTAGCAAGTATGGAACAAAATCCCCAGAGCTCTGTCCCAGTCGAGTTGAAGTTGTGTGTCTGGGCACTGTAGAGGAGATCTTTTTAAAACGTATATTTTAAAATGTATTCTTTGAGACTTTTATACAAAGTATTTTAATTATGTTCACGTTCCAAGCCCTCTTTCCAAGTCCTCCAGACTATCCTTACTGCTACATCTCTGTCTCAGTTTTGTTTCCTTTTTTAAAAAAAATCCATGGTGTCTTCCAGTAAGTGTATGGGCATAGGGCCATCTGCTGGCACATGTGCCAAGGGCTACATCCTAAAGAAAACCTACTCTTTGTCTTCTAGCAGGCAACAATTGCCAATAACTCCTCTGCAAGGGCTGGGGCTTTGTGAGGAGTTTTGACTAGCTTGATTTTATGCAGGTCTTGGACAGACAACCATAGCCATTGTAACTTCATGTGTACAGTTGCCCAGTCATGTCTAAAAACAGTTTTGCAGAAGTCTTAGTGCAATCTGTGGCTCCTACAACCTTTCCCCCCTCTTTCCCAATGGACCCTGACCCTTGAGGGCAGAGAGTGTTCCCCTCTCTATAGATGTCCCTTTTAGTGCTGAGTGAGCACCCCACAGTCACTTGTCTTCTGAACTTTGGCAGCTGTCAATCTCTGTATTAATCACCGTCCACCGCAAATAGAAGAGTCAGGGATGCAGACTGAGGGCTGGACTAGGCTCCAGCTACAGCCATGAGGATTTAGAAGGCAGTCCGATGCTATGTCCATTCAGTAAAATAAACAAAAACAGCTCCTCTCTTAGGGCCTACGGCATACTCAACCATGGGTTCTTGGTGCAGTTTACATTGCCAGGCATGAGTCTTACACTGAGAGAGCAGGCCTGACATCCAATCAGATTTACCCTTGTAACTTCACGCCCCTGTTGCACCAATGGATATACCTTAGCCAGGCTAATGGCTATTGTACCCTTAACAATTGTACAGTTTATAGCTGGGTAAGACTGTAGATTAGATGACTTTTCTCCCCCAGCAGCTTGCACAGAACCTTCTGGCATTATGAAATCTAGTCGGTAAGAAGGCAACCTCAGCTGCTTCCTAAAACTCTAAAGTTTATGAGTTAATAAGAATCCCTGGTTTATATTTTTGTTTTTGTCTTTCTCTGTTAGTCAGTTAAAAAGCATGTGCATGAATCATGCCCACACCACTTCTTATCGTGAATTTTTTGGTTCAATTAGAGTTCAGGACAGTGTTCCAGACTGAGTGATTTGTCACCTCCAACTCAGAAGGTTTCTTTAGAAGGGTGGACTGAGACAAGCATGGTGGTACACTCCTATGATCTCAGTGCTCAGGAGGCTGGGGCAAGTGAGTTTCAGGCCAGCAAGGACCATCTCATGAAGAGGCACTGTCTCAACCGTTTAGAGAACATCAACAGTAAGAAGTGAATATCGAGAATTAGAGTCTTTAGTAAAACTGTCAAGATTTTAAAAATATTAGCAGTTATAATAGTTAAAGATTTTCCTAAAATGGACAAAACATGCAATTTTTAGAGACTTTCTTCAGATCTTGTCCAATCTTAGTGAATTTAGGCACTAAGGAAGAAAGCATTTTAAAATATTGTAGCTAAATCTGTAATTATGACTAATGAAGGGTGGTTCTATTTTTAGTCCACTTTGAAGTCATTTTTACTTTTAACTGAAAATAATATCCAATTTTAGATTATCATCCTGTTGTTACAAGGCCAAATGGAATGAGTATCTATAAAACAATGAGGAAAGTTTCTATTATCTTGAGGCCAAATTTTTCATGAAAAAAAAAGAGTAAAATAATTTAAAATCAAGATAGGAAAGATAAACTATTGCATGGCCCCCTTTTCTTTTAAAATAAAATAACTATGTCTTGTGTGCTACCCAAGGATGTAAATTAGAAGCCCTTCACCCTAAAAGCTACCAAGGAAAATCATCACATCAGACTGAGAGGAAATATATTGAGCACGTACAGGGAATTTTCTGAATTTACTGGCCTCATTTTGGATGTTGGAAAACTTTCCACATCTTTCATTAAAAACCAAAGATTTTCTCTTCCCAGATATCTGTGTTTCTGGATGAAATCTGCCACGAGAGGGAGATCTCTGACAAGTATGGACTCTCGGACTGCTGCAGTCAAAGTGGGGAGGGGAGACACCAGTGTCTGCTTGCACGAAAGAAGACTGCTGTGGCCTCTGTCATGCCCTTCAGCTTTCCAGAACCTGCTGAGAGCTGCAAAGCATACAAAGAAAACAGGGAGATGTTCATGAACAGGTAAGGACCATCCACCGGGCAGACTGTTTCTGCAGTCTACAAGTGTACTCCAAAATGTGTAGAAGTGTGTGTCTGTTGAGGTCTGTACCAAGAATACCTCGAGGGCTCCTGTTAATATAGACTGTGAGATGCAGGACAGACCACATGCAGACCCAGCCTCTGATCCTTCAGCCTCTGGAGACATTATCTCTTTCCCACCTTTAAAGTCTTGATTTCGCTTCACCCCCAAATGCATCAGTATTGAGTGAAAGAATGTCTTCCAATAGCCAAGTATTTATTTATGTGTCTCACTCACTAAACTGATAATTAATATTGTACAGTCAGGTAATGTTGGAACAAATGTGCTTGGCACAAATGGCTGGATGAATGCTCACAAGCACTGTTGTCACCCTCTCACCTTCCTTTAAAAATATTTCATGTTATTTTTGAGACAGGGTCTCATGAAGTCCAAGCTGGTCTTGCACTAAGTATGTAGCTAAGGATGGGTTTGAACCTCTGCTCCTCCTGTCTCCATCTTCTAAGTGCTGGGGTTACAGGCATATATATATATATATAATCTTCCCTATCTATCTATCTATCTATCTATCTATCTATCTATCTATCTATCTATCTATCTATCATCTATCTAATCCATCCATCCATCCATCCCTCCCTCCCTCCCTCCATCCATCCATCCATCCATCCATCCACCCATGCATTTATCTATTTATCTATCTATCTAATCTATTTATCTATATATCTATATAGAGGGGGGAGGGGGACTTGCTAGGATGGTTACTAAGAAGTCTGGCCTTGTTGGTTCCCCAGGCATGTCTGAGCAGACTTACCGAAAAAGACATTTCGATAAGAATCATAGCATCTTGGCTTGTTTTCATAATAGACTCTGGAACCAAGTATTCGATCTTTTCTTTTCTCCTGGGGTTGACAGAGAGGAAAATTTTTGACAGCATCTGGAAGAAGCACAGACATTTCCCCTGTAACGGCCCAGTAAAGTAAAAGCCTTATGTACTCCATTGCTTTTGCTGTTATTCAAATCTTTAAATAAATCCCAGAGTCCACTTCAGAGCAGTTGCAGTCCATCCACTTTTTTTTTTTTACATGTTTGCAAATCTCCAAGTGTTGTCCATTTCACAGGGTCATCTACGAAGTGTCAAGAAGGTACCCCTTCCTGTATGCGCCTACCATTCTCTCCTTGGCTGCTCAGTACGACAAAGCAGTCCCAGCTTGCTGCAAGGCTGAAAACGCAGAGGAATGCTTCCAGACAAAGGTGATTTCTTTGTGTAGCTATCTGAACCTAAATGGGGTCTAGCTATGGCTCAGGAAAACAGAGTTAAAAGTGGAAATGTGCCTCAGGTGGAGACTATCATCTTCAGAAGAGAGTGTAAATCTTTTTCATCCTAATGAACATTTTTTTTTTTTTTACTGAATCTTTCCCATTATCAGTGAAATTTCCTTTTATATTTATAGTTATAGTTAGAAACAATACCCATAATGGTAAAGTACAACTTTAGGCTAAAGTAAAAACGTGTATCTTTTGTGGCTTCATGAATCAGCATTTCGGAATCTTTAAAGAAAGTAGAAGTAATAGCAATCTACATGGAAATGGTGACTTAGCTATAAACTGGACAGAACGATGGAACCGTGCATCTTCTGCAGAGTGGGACAATGAAATGTGTCCCTACAGCTTCTCAGACAAACATGAAACAGTATTCATACAGAATAAACAACTCCATGGATTACTGACAGGTGATGAGCACACCACAGGTTCAACCAGAGCTAAAGAAGCTGAACGTTGATGGGGTTGTTCATGTCAGCAAAGTGGAGCATATTTCAGCTTCTGGCTTTTGTTTGCTTGCTTGTTTTTACTTTTTGAGACAGAGTCTTTTTTGTTTTTCATTTTTTTTTCAAGACAGGGTTTCTCTGTGTAGCTTTGGAGCCTGTCCTTGTACTCACTCTGTAGCCCAGGCTGGCCTTGAACTCACAGAGATCCACCTGCCTCTGCCTCTGGAGTGCTGGGATTAAAGGCATGCACCACCACTACCACCTGGCTGGTCTTATATAGCCCCAACTGGGCCCAGATTCCTAAGAAGTGCATGATTTCCTCAATACCAGACTATGATGCAATCTTTTTTTTTTTTTTTAATGGAGCAGGAGTCAGTAGGCTTCAGTTTGCCTAGAGACTGGAAAGGCACAGCTGTCCCTGTGGTCTCTGTATCAAAATTTTGATGTTTTGTTTTGAAGTATTTTAAATAAATCTCAGGCAAATATACGTAAGAATTAATTTAAAAGTCATTAAAAATAATTTGCTTAAATGTTTGGTAATTCTAAGTTTAGTAAAAAAATATTCCATGCACTTTCACATGTTATCTGTACCCATTGCTTTTCTAATTCTTAGAAAGAGTACTTTTTTTTTTTAACACTTCACTTCTTCTGCATCTAGAGGGCATCAATCGCAAAGGAATTAAGAGAAGGCAGCTTGCTGAATGAGCATGTATGTTCAGTAATAAGGAAATTTGGATCCCGAAACCTCCAGGCCATGTAAGTTTAAGCTTCTATGGAGGCAATCAGCTAGGCGCTGTAGAATTGCTGTTTATTTTTCTCAATGTCACTCTTACCGAGGAAAGTCCCCTTTGGTGATGGAGACTGTGATTAGAATCATGAAATCTTAGGATCAGACCAGATCGGTTGACCATTTATTACTTACAAAAGCCTCACTAGGGTGATATTCGAGAGAGAATTGTAAGGTTTATACTGTTTGCCTGTTCTAGACACTTCAGTTTCCATCTGCAATCAGACTATACCACCTCGTTAGACCATATTTTCCTAGCTCTTCTGCAAAGTAGGCCAACCCTCATGGAGAGGCATCTCAGACTTGTGGCCTAACAAGAAATTCTTCATGTTAGCTGTGCTTCCTAATCGGCTCCCTTGTGTCAAGTGTTGCTTCTCATTAAAATATTCCCTCGAGGCAACAACTTTAGAACTCAGTGACAGGTGAAAAGAAAGTTCTAAATGATGTGAGTCATGAGTATTGTGCACAGCTGAGACTCAATGGACATTTTTAGTCATGTAGTTAGTTCCAAAGACTGGCCGGGAATTCCTTCTGGAAGAGGCCCGACTTACCCTTCAATTACCTCCCAATTCTGCCAGAAACTTAATGATCAATTCATGAAGCACTTTAAAAATCTGTTTTAGGAGTAAAATAGAAATCAAGGAACAATTACAGCAACTGCATAATGTATCTATCCGCAAGTAGAGCCATATGCTCCCCAGTTGTCCCGAGACTCCCTCTCATCAGTAGCAATGACTCAAGCATCTACTCAAGGAGCAGGATATGTGTACGGCTAGTCCTTCCCATGAATGGAATGCCCAGATGCAGGCAGCTTTCGTTTATCCTTTCCTTCTGCCTTGATGTATTGACTTGTCTCCAACATTAAGTCTGCTCCACGTCTTTCATTTCCTTGATTTGGGCATCTGCACCCTCGCTGGCTTCTCACAACTATTTATTTCTAAGAAATGAAAAGCAAGTGTTATTCTCAAAGAATTTTCCCACCCCTTCATCATTTATTCTTTAATAAAAATACGTATTTGTCCCCTTTGAGGCAGAATCTAGTAGTTAGGCTGGACTTGAACTCTCAATTCTCCTGCCTCCACCTTCTGCCTACTGGAATTATAGACAAGTGAATCCCAGATATTCAGAGTCAGGGATGAACAAGCAAGGATACCATTTATCTTGAGTCCCTAGAGAGTCTTTACGAAGCTATGAATTAGTCACAAATCATTTGGAGACCCAGCCCATGATCTACAGAGCTTCCACCTGGAGAGGTGGGGCTGAAGCTGATGACCTAAGACATCTCAGTTCTTTCCCCTTGGAGGTAACTCAACAGACACTTGATAGACATGCGATTTCATTCTAATACATAAACAAGCTGATTTTTTTCTTTAAATCTTCCTCTCCCAGAACCATTATTAAGCTAAGTCAAAAGCTTCCCAGGGCGAATTTTACTGAGATTGAGAAGCTGGTCCTGGATGTGTCCCACATCCATGAGGAGTGCTGTCTAGGAAATGCGCTGGAGTGCCTGCAGGATGGGGTAGGAGTCTCTCTCTTTCTATGAGATGGTTTCTGCTTCCTCCCTTTTCACTTTGTCTCACTCTAAATGAAGGCCACCTGCCTTGGCCAGAGCACAGTGTATGGTAGCTGTGACCTTGTGAAGTTATAGGCTTTCTAAGGGTAGAATTTAAGCTATGTTCTTGATCTGGGCTTTCACTTCAGGCCTTAGCAATCCCTGCCCCTGTTTGTGAGACTAAGGTACATTTGTTTCTTTAGTTGACTGAAATACAGTGAGTATCTTCTACCACCCAGCTAGCTGCTGGTTCACCATGAGAGGCACTAGGAAAACATAAATTGACATCAAGGAATGTATAGTTTAATCAGAGAGATAAGATAATGGCCTTCATGGAGTTATAGACTGTCTTGTTCACTGATATGTCTACAGGACAATCTCTCACATCGAGAGAGTCTGTCATAGTTTGATGACAGATTTATAAGTAAAAATAACCCAAGAAACTGTTGCACAAGGGAAAATGTCCATTCATGGCAAGCAGAGGTGTGAATAAAGGGATTAAAAAGAATTAAAACCCCAAACTCCTAGCAATAGAATCTATAAGAAGTGGTCATGTACATGGCATGGCAATTTTGGGCCAATCCTGGGCTTCCTAGACATGGAACAAGAAGTCTACATACAACAAATCACTTCCCCTCTTATCCCTGTGACACCAAGGAGACTTAAAAAAAAAATCACTGTTGTTAGAGACTCAAGTAACTTGAAAACTGGGGCAGGAAAGACTCATTTCAGTACACTCCCATGGTGCTTTTGTAGGGGTAGTCAGGGAAGTCAGCAGGTGGCAGGGGTTGCCAGGAACAGAGCTGGACAGATACTAGGGCAACACGCACCCCTGTCATGAGGAGTGGGCAAACCAGGAAACATAGATTTGAGTATTTATTTGCTCATCACATTAAGAATTCATCGGTCAGTTAGGAATACCAGCAAAAAAAGTATTTTGCTTTTCTTTGACAACAGCTTTCTTGGTTTGTAACAATTTTATTGATTTTCATAGATGGTTAAAAAATTACCTTTTAACTTTTGGAGCTTGTAGTTATTTTCATTGAGAGTAGAAAAAAAAATTCAATATTTTAAGGAAGGCTTTAGCAACTGAATATTAGGTTTCAACCGTCACAGCTGATAATGTCCCTGAGCAGAGACCAAAGTTTTCTCTCCAGGATTTTTCACTGCGGGTTTGTTGTCTAGAGACTGCCCTCTGGAGGGCAGAGTGGATCAATGCATATCTTTCTGATCAAGATGGAGGGGAGAGCTGGCAAGGTTAGAATGCCTGCTGCGAATATTGTCCATTGGAAAATTTCAATACCAATAAAAAGATGCTGTGTAGTTTGAGCAGCATATTTTCTTCATTTCTTGAAGATTTTTATTAAAATAGAAAGAATGGCTTATAGGAAAGAGGTCTTGAACAAATCGGAAAGCAATGAGGAAAAGCAAGGTGAGCAAAATAAAAGGGAAGAGAGAGAGAGAAGAGTTAAAAACAGAAAGAGAGATGAAGCGAAATGCCTGTATTGGCTCATGATTTTTCTCTTCACCTTTCCATTGATATCTTCTTCCACTTCCTTTTTAAGCTTTAAGTTCCTACCTTAAAGGATAAATCTTTGAGATTTATATTTTGTTATACCCATTACAGGAAAAAGTCATGTCATATATATGTTCTCAACAAGATATTCTGTCAAGCAAAATAGCAGAATGCTGCAAATTACCCACACTGGAACTTGGCTATTGCATAATTCATGCAGAAAATGATGACAGACCTGAAGGTTTATCTCCAAATCTAAATGGGTTTTTGGGAGATAGAAATTTTGGACAATTTTCTTCAGAGGAAAAAATCATGTTCATGGCAAGGTAACATGCCCTGTAAATGTATGTTCACAATGATAAAGACCACCATGTGATTGGAAGCTTTGTTTTGTTGGCATGGGGATGGTGGCTATAGTTTTTGAGCTTAGTTGAGGCTGTCTGTCTTGATGCTGTGATGCTAAGGAGCTGCCAGTAACTAGGGGATGAGATCTATGGTAGTGATGAGACTTTCACAATAATCACTATTGATTGGCTTGCTTATGAGTCTAAATTTTGTGTTGTGTTTTCTCTGAGATGAGGAATGCCATCCTAGTTACATGTCTCATATGGTAGCCACCATGAGCTTTCAAAGATAATCTAGGTATGTCTGTAATAAGGAAGGCTTAGGCAGGCAAGTTGGCACAGTGGGAAAAGTACTTGCCACACAAGCCTGACTACCTGAGTTCAAACCAGGGAAGGTGATTGAACCAATTTCCAAAAGGGCTCCTCGACAGCACATGCATGCCATGGCATACGTGCCTCCCCCTCTAGTAATAATAGATAAATAAAATTAAATTTGAAAACAAGAAGGGCCCAAGATCATGAATAGACTCTCTTGCTATACATATTTAAAAAAAAAACCATTCCCCTAAATGTAACTCAATAGCTAGAGTCAGATAGATGGTCTTTCATTGAAGCAGAGTGCTCACTATTTATTGAATTTTTAAGCCAATGAAAATAGAACATTTTCACAATGGTAGTTTTTTTGTAGTAGAATCAATAGGCATGTATTCATCCTATTTGCCAACAGTCAGGTTAATACCGTTTCCTTTACTGTATGTACCTGTGAACACTGTTAGAAGAGGGATTTGTGCAACTCTTAGGATATTATAGTTAATGATTTCTGAGGGCCTTTCTCAATTTGAGAGTCTGATTCTAACGCAGCAGTGAAAACAAGGGTTCAATTTTCTCCCCAGTATTCCCAGAAGATATAGCTCTTTCGTTGCCTTAAAATCAGAAAATTCACATATCATTTGTACTGCTAAATAAAATTATGTAAACCAAAAAAAAAGACTAGATTCAGGAGACACAGCTAGAGATTTTATTGGTGGTATAAGTAAGCACTACCAATATCTATAACTGTGGAACACAATTAATATTAAAGAGCAATCTTCACACTTGTATGTGCACATACATCTAAAAAAGCTGGTAGTGTACTTCATAGAGACAGGCCTTCAGTGGCAAAGAATGTCTGCAGTGGAAATTGTCTCAACTAAGAATGGTCTTCCTCTACGCCCTTGCACTTCCTTCCCTCACACCTCCGATGCTGTATCACTTACCCAAAGGAGCTGTGCTTGACCACAAGTCCAATTAGTGACTACCCCTCATTGGGCACCACCTCTCTTCTTGCCCTTCATCTTTCTTTATTTTCTCTCCATTGATTTATCACTACCAAAGATAGATGACCCATTTTAAACTTGCTTCTGCCTCCTTATAACAAATGCTTCAGGGAGGAAAGAGATTTTGTGCTACATGGCATTAGCCCTTCACTGTTTAGAGCAATTTTAGCATACAGTACTCGCTGGAAAACATATCTGTTGGTTAAATGATTATAAATCTCACCACTAAAAAGCCAACATGAAATATGAAATAAAATAAAACAGCTTTATTTATATCATTCTTCTTTAATTAGAAATAATTTCACAAAGATGCATACACAGTTTTAGATCTAGGTTCCACATATGAGAGAAAATATGTAGAGTTTGTCTGAAACCAGCTTATTCACTTAACTTAATGATTTCCAGTTCCATCTATTTTCTGGCAGATGTCATGTTTCCATGAAAGGACATTTTACAGAGTAATTTAAGGGACTATATATATATATATATATATATATATATATAGTCCCATATATATATATAGCCTGCATTAAAAGTTTTGCTGTTCATAGAGTTCAAATTATGTTTGTTTTTTCTGCTTCACTTGCTATTTGATTTTTCATGCCTATATGCTCTGACTATTACATAGGAATGGTTAGGGAATTAATAGTGTAATTTGGTCTTAGTTCCAACAACATGATATTTTTCCTACATATTTCAGCTTTCTTTATGAATATTCAAGAAGACATCCCAACTATGCTGTCTCTGTCATTCTAAGAATTGCTAAAACATACCAGGAGATGTTGGAGAAGTGTTCCCAGCCTGACAGTTCACTTGCATGCCAGGACAATGTGGTAGGCTGCTCTGGAATTTGGGGCATAATCTGTAAAACTGCATTGATAAAGAAGCATTGAAAATACTGTTTGTGGGCCAGAGGGATCGTTCAGCAGGTAAAGGTACCCGTATCGTGAGCCTGGGGACCTGAGTTGAAGGGGACCATGTGAAAGGAGAAGGAAAAGAAACCTGCTCCTCAATGTTGGAGAGGCTTCCACACATGTCCTTTGGCACATGCTCCTCACCAAATAATAAAAATAGACTATCTTTATTAAAATAAAAAGTAACTATTTATTAACTAGCAATTAGCTAATTATACGTATAAACTAGTAACCTAACTATTAAGTAATTATTCCAATCACTAACCAATGGCTTATATGAGAAATAAAAATGTTGGTCAAATGCTCTATGGCGAATAGAATAGAGAGAATATTCACTTTTTGACAGTTTTGGGAAGGCAAAATCTTACACAGAAATTGCAGCTCTCTATCTAGTGATTGTGTTCTCAAGAGTTCATTTGTTTTAATTTTCAAAAGTCACACTCTATCATCTTTAATGTTTTATAAAGGCTTCCAAGATGGGTTTTGTAACGGAATAAGATACTGGCATAAAGAAAATTGTGTGTCTGGGAGGAGAGAAAAATGCATGTAATAATATCTGTATTTTTAGGAAGAAGAACTGCAAAAACACGTCGAGGAGAGCCAAGCCCTGGCGAAGCAGAGCTGTGCTCTCTACCAGAAGCTGGGAGCCTACTACTTACAAAAGGAGTACGTTGTTGTTGTTGTTGTGTTCAGTGATGTAACACTTTTAATAGGTGAGGGAAACATAAATTTAAATTCTTAAGCCACTCCTCCCCTCACTTCCATCCCCAGTTGGACAGAAGTCAGCATAAAATTGATTACATGATTCCTCCCAGGTCGTTCCCCCTTAGGGATCCACAAGAGCACCTGTGAAATCTGATCTATTGAACTGGCTGCAGGTTCCCCAAACCCTGCAGCTTTTTGCAGGAGAGGAGTCCATTTTGCTCACAGCCTGTCAAGGTTCCAACACCCAAAGGTCACAGTTGAAATCAAGGAAGTGCTGATGTTGGGAAGCTAGCCCGCTGCTGAGGCATCTGCATCCCATAGTGATACGTGGGGAAGACAGGAGCATGTGGAGTGATGTCAGAATAAAAACTTCTCAATTGCTGAGCCACGTGCTCATGTCTCCTGACACCAAAAGTAGGTCTTTGTGAAGGAGGAAGGAGTAAAAACTCATGACGACACTGTAAAAATGCTTCTTTCAGGTTCCTCATTACTTACACAAGGAAAGTCCCTCAGATGACGTCAGCAGAGCTGATAGACCTCACCGGGAAGATGGTGGGCATTGCATCCACGTGCTGCCAGCTCAGCGAGGATAAATGGTCGGCCTGTGGTGAGGGAACCGTGAGTATCCTCTCTCGTTTCCGCTCTGTTTGACTTGAAGCTGTTTCATATTTCCGTCCTAGGAGAAATAGTGGAGATGGCGTTGCTTGGTTTGTTCAGTGAGTTCAAACGGAGGGGTTTGTGGGAGTGCTGTCTCTCAGTGTTTTGCCTTGATCCAGGCTTCCTGTCCTTCTAGAATGCCTGGTAGAAGTGCAGCCGATTTATTCAACAATATATAAGCAAGCTTTATGCAGAGGAAGGATAATAGCCAATATGTTATTCAACTTATTCATATTATCTAAATTCTTACTTTAATATTTGGAAAGCAAAGCAAAGCCTTACTTACAATATATTGCAATTAGTTATCTTATTTTAGCCATAGTTAGGGATCTGCCTTTTGTAGGCCAGGCTTATCATTATAGTGCTATTTGGGGCAGTTTGTTCCCAAAGTAAAGCACAGGAGTAAGATCCATGTTCTGGATAGTAAGCTCCTTCATTTTCATGCCACATTGAAAGGAGACTTCTGTCAGTAAGCTTGAGCTGTTTGCATTTGATACTTAAGAATAAAAATTGTACCATTTTTCTAACATGCTAAAAATAATTAAAATTTATAACTAGGTATTAAAGAGATATCTTTATGTATGTAAGATATCTTTATGTATGTAAGATTGGAAGAATCTATATTAAAGCCTTAAATACACATTTATACACCCATTTATTTTCTATGAGGGGTGTGTGTGTGTGTGTGTGTGTGTGTGTGTGTGTGTAATAAAAATTGCAAAGGTTAGATTTGTTCTATTCTGATCTTCAGAAAGGGATTCTCTGCATCAAAACCCAAACTCCAGAGTTGAAGAGATAGCTTGGACAGTTAAAAGTGTGTACTGCTTGGGGGGTGGTGCACGCCTTTAATCCCAGCACTCGGGAGGCAGAGGCAGGCAGAGCTCTGAGTTAGAGGCCAGCCTGGTCTACAGAGTGAGTTCTAGGACCCTGTTTTGAAAAAAAAACCAAAACAAAAAAGTGTGTACTTCTCTTGTAGAGGACCCAAGTTTGGTTCTCAGCATCCACTGAAAATGACTCTCAAACACCCTTAACTCCAGATCCATGGAGATTTGATGCCTCTGTCTTCCACAGGCACCCACACCCACCCCTATGTACACATGCCTAAAAATAAAACAAACGTTTAAAGAAAAGCAAAACTCAACCAGATACACATAGAAAACAACCTACCGATTGATTTGTACACATCAAGATAGAGATATTTTTCCTTTTTGAAAGTCTGTGTGCAACTAGAAGCATATTTCAGCCAGCTAAAGGGCTTTCATCAATGTCACATGTGTTAAAAATCTATCACTCCATATTGTTTTATTCCAAGCAAACGGGCAAACATTGAAGTCCACAACATGCTGTTAGTATGGCAACAATAGTACATAGCAAGTTTTCCTGTAATATTAGTGATAAGTTCTTGGACATTGGGTGTCACTACATGAGATTTCAGGAACTGTGAGCCAACTTGGCAGCTAATTTCATTTCCCTGCTTTCTTCCTTTTCATTCTCCTAACCAGGCTGACATTTTCATTGGACACTTGTGTATAAGACACGAAGCAAACCCTTTGAACCCTGGTATTGGCCACTGCTGCAACTCTTCATATTCCAACAGGAGGCCATGCATCACCAGCTTGGTGATAGATGAGAGCTATGTCCCTCCGCCATTTTCTGATGACAAATTCACCTTGACCAAGGATCTGTGCCAAGCTCAGGGCATAGCTCTGCAGACCATGAAACAAGAGTAAGACATTGTTATGTTCTACCCTGGAGAAGACCAATGCGAGAGGGAGGAGCCGAGACTCCTGCTTTACATTTCTATAACTCATAGGTTCCCTAGAGTGTCTCTTGGAAATTAGTTCTTTTTCAGTTTTCATACAGCCTTGTGGGGGAAGTTGGTTTGGAAAAATCCACTAAGGCAGACAATTTTCCCTTTATGAAAAATTATCTCTGTCCTAACAACTGTGATATATTTTGGGTAGAAGGAAAATGGATGATCTATTTTGAAAAATTAGAGATCTTTGTAGTGAGTCTGGGTACTTCCATTCCAATTAGACGAAATGTGTGACTGCATTTATAAGCAGGATAATTATATCTGACTAAACCATATTGTTAAAACAAAAGGGGATAAATACACATTTCATTGATGACAAGTGACATTCTGTAATGGTGATCGGGATGAAGCTAGTGGAACTTACATTCTTCAAATACCCATGTATTTTAATTTAAATTTAATACTCACTGGCTTTGCACAGGGCCTTCCTTCCTTGGGAGACCCATTCTTCCATTTTTCTTCACTTCAGTCAAAAGAGAATAATCAGAATGGTGCTTTTTCTCCCAAGCCTTCCCTATTGCCCTGCCAGCTTTAGGTCCACCATATAATCACTGCTAAGTGAGTAGTGTAGGTGGCCAGTGATCCTTGGGTTAAGGTATGACAGTGGCAGCTGTCAGCATCTAGATGTCTGGGCTTGTGTGCATGCATAAACCACACTATAGAAGAGGGAATAGGAAAGGATAATGTAGGCAAGCAAGACAGAGACCACACAGTTCACTCCATAAAAGCATGTTGAATCCTGACATGGTGTTTCATCTGTAACTTGCACCAGGGCAGGCCGGCAGCTTGGCATGTTTCCAGCCTGTCTTTCTGATGAAAACTGGGAGGGCTAAGCCTGGCAATGAGTGGAAGGAGCATTGACTAAGGGTGGGGACTGCCAGGGCTCTGAAAATGTTCTACTAAAAGCATTTTGGGAAAGCGCCATTGCATGACAGGCTTCCCTGTATTTCCTTCTGTTTTCAACCACAGGCTTCTCATTAACCTTGTGAAGCAAAAGCCTCGCATGACGGAGGAGCAACATGAGGCTGTCACTGCTGATTTCTCTAGCTTTTTGGAGAAGTGCTGCCAAAGCCAGCAGCAGGAAGTCTGTTTTGCAGAAGAGGTGCGTGTGAAACATTTTATTCCCCAAAGTGTTGGCATGGAACATCCTGCAGTAAAGAATGGAAGTAATATCCTGCAAATCTATAACTTAAAATAATGACAGATTTAAATTTTCTTTGGATATTTCTTGAGGTTCAAATATAATAACATTTTCCTAAGTATCAGGGAGAATTGAAAATTTAAACTATATTAAGAGAATCAGTAATTTTGATTTATTTCCTAATGGAGAGAATGATTAAATGTATATAAATAATTGATGATAGTGTAGACTTTTCTGAGCTAAAGTTAATCAGTTTTCATGCACTGGATTAAAAGGGTTCACTAGTTAGTGTATTAATTACATAACCAAGATCTTAGGAGAATATTTTTAGGATATACACTTGAACTCACTTAGGAGCACATTTTTGTACACCCACAGTAGAAATAAGGGATTGCCTGAATTGACTGTGTGTCTGCCACCATCCCCTATATCTCTATCTGAGCATTTTTATGTGTTCTTGACTTTCAGGGTCCAAAGTTGATTTCAAGAACTCGTGCTGCTTTGGGAGTTTGAATTCCTCCAGGTAACAAAAATTTCAGCCCCAGGCTAAATAATGATGTTAATTCTTCCTACATATCAATCTGTAGTGATGAAGATTCTAAGAAATACCATTAAATTCCTTTAAAATGAGTATAGTTTAATAAAACAGGTTTAGTTTTAAAATACTGAAACAAGGGGGCTGGAAAGACAGCTCAGCAGTTTAAGAGCACTGGCTGCTCTTTCAGAGAGGTCCTGAGTTCAATTCTCAGCAACCACATGGTGGTTCACAACCATCTATAGTGGGATCTGATGCCCTCTTCTGGCATAAAGTTGTAATTGCAGATAGAGCATCCAAAGTCTTTAAATAAACAAACAAACAAACAAACAAATAAATAAATAAATCTAAAAAATACTGAAACAAAAGTTTGGGAGACTTCAAAGGCTTCAGAAGTTGCAATCAGCAGGCCTTCCTATGTTCCTATTAACAAAACATTTTTACCTTCTCTATCTACTCAATTAATAATATAAACTATTTTTTTTTCCCCAGAGGGAAGAGAGGACAAAATGAGTTGACAGTTTGGCGAGAGCTTTTTGGTTTAATTGTAACTGACAATACTTTAATGACATGGTGAAGACTTCCATGTGAGATTTCTCTACCTCAGAAATAAAGACTTCCCAACTAATTTTCTTTTCCTTGTCTGCTTATTTATGAAAACATATTTTTTTAGAGAGTTCAACATGTCATTGGCTAAAACAGATTCTGTTAAAAATCACCAGTAGTGGTCATTGTGGGAGATGAAAGCCACCCACAATGGATCTGTCAAACTAGAGGTTGATGCCTTGATGACCCGAGAAAACATTCTCAAGACAAACACTGCTAGGTGTTGCCTGGTCCCAGTGCTCCTCATATGACTACTTAAGTATACAAGTGAAGAATAAGGCAGATAATAAGAAATGAAGTTATTATGTTTTCATAGGATACATGAAAATTCAACATGTATTTTTCTTAATCTTGTTTGCTTCTCTATTCATAAACATTTAAAAACATGTCCACTGGGGTGCAGTTGCTTTGATCAAAGGTGCTTATTCATCGAGTGAGCACTCTCTGGCTGGCAGGCCCTGTTCCAGGAACAGTCACTCTATGGTCACTGACTCCTTAGTCACTGGTTGCTTTGGTAGAGAGTTAAGTGAGAGAATAAAAAGGCAGTGGCACTAAGTTGTGACCTTAAGAAAATTGCTGAGAGAACCACAGTGTTGGTGAGATCAGTTCGATGGAGGAAATTGGCACAATCATTGAAGAAGACTCTGGGAAGAAGAGGGTGTGTTTTCCAGTTCCAGCCCGAGGCTAGGGCTTTCCACAAAAGAGAAAAACACAGAAATGGACTGGGCGTATCAACACAGTACATCATTACACTTAGAAGCAGATGTCATAAAAAGTATGAATAGGCCATATACGGAAAACTACAAAATAGTTTTGAGAATGATTAAAGAAGACAGAAGCGATGAGGTGTACAATGTTTGGAAGCTGGAGGATGAAATATCAGGGCCATACTACTTTAAGGAGTTTTATAAACCTACAGTAACAAAAATAGAACATTTGTGTAATTGCAGATAAGCAGGTCAGCGCAACAGAATTAAGTGGTCAGAAAGGAACTCGCATGAATATGGATAACTGATCTTTGAGTAGTGTGACAAGGCAAACCACGGGCCAGGGAAAAGGTTTTCCAACAAATGGTTCTGAGGCAACTGGAAATCTGCACTACATGCTTGGAGAACTGAGAGCTATGCTTTATATCACACACCATGAACCAAAATGGATCATAATATAAAATGCAAAATTACAGAACTTAGAAAATATTTTAGTTTGAGAGGTAGACACATCCCTCTTAAATATGACACCAAATGTATAATCCATAAAGAAATAAATTGAAATTTTTATTCAACTCTAGAAGACATCATTAACAGAATGAAAAGGATGAATCCAAGATTGGGGGAAATGTTTTTACAAGGCAGAGACAGGCAAATCACATGAGACAAAGAGCTTACTTGTATCCAGACGATATTAACCAACACTCAAAACTAAACAATGAGCAAGCAAGCAACACAATACAATAAAAAAGGAAAAGTAACTAACTGATGTCTTTACCCAAGCTATACCAAGTGGCCATGATGGCAAAACCAATCAACTAGCCAGACAGCCAAACAAACAAAACATGAAGACATGCCAAACATAATTATTACTTAAGTGTAAAATGAAGCATGATTACAGACCTGTTAGAATGGTTGCAATTAAAATACTGACTATATCAAGTGTCTAAAGGTTTCAGAAGGCTTAGAACTCACACATTGCTTACGGGAGTGTCAAATGGTTCACCTGTTTGTGAAATAATTTTCTTATAAATTTAAGCATGCATACATTATGGTACAGACATTCTGCTTGTAGATATCTACCCTAAAGATGTGTATGTTCATACAAAGAAATGCACACAAATGTTCCAGCTTTATCTGAAATGACTTAAAATTGAAAGCAACAAAATTGTACAATAGGTGGGCTAGTGAGCCGAGCATGGAATATTCATATTTGTACAGTGAAATACTACTTAAGAAAAAAAGAACAATTGACATATCAAATAGCACAACTATAACTCTCAAATACCATTAATGAAAAGTAAGATAATGGAATGCACATCTTACAATTCCGTTTATATAAAAATACAGAGACTAAATATCACTGTATAATGATAGGATGCAGGGTGGTTTGTTTGAGGAAGGAAGGAATAGTAGGATGTTGGAGGGAGGGATTACCAAGGGCCCTGAGGTCATTTGGAGGTGATGGTTGTATGTTCATAATCTTGATTGTGATGATGGTTTACATAAACATTTATCAGTTTAAGTATTTGCAGTTTAACTACGTATCAATTATACTTCAATGACGGTGATTCACTAAGTTCACTTAAAATATTACATTTTTATTATCTCTTACAGACTGAGCAATATATTCCTAAGTTCACTAAGTTCACTTAAAATATTAGAATTTTTATTATCTCTTACAGACTGAGCAATATATTCCTAAGAGAAAGAATCTCAACCTGGCCGAGTCAGCTCCATCATCCAGCCGCAGAACATACCCCAGTGTCCTCTGTGAACTTCTACAGAGCATGGGGCATTAGCATGCCCAATCTAGAAATACAAATTCCACCTCAGCCCATCTTCAGAGGCCACCCCAAGTCATGGAAATGAGCTGTGATGGTGACTTCTATAGACAACAGTTTCTGTCTCTTTTAGTCAGCAACTCTGCCTGACACAGAAGCCAGACTTCAACCCTCCTGAAGTGCAGAGCTCAAACAGCAATCCTGCTTGGTTTGGCATATGAGTTACATCTCTTGCAGAATATCTGGAGAAGCAACTGAGAGGGAGAGTTTATTTTGGCTCGTAGTACGAGAACTCAGACCCTATCACGGTGGGGAAGGCCCAGCCAAGGTGGGGAAGGCGTGGCCAAGGGTTCACTCTATGGAGCAGGAGCCTATAGAAGCTGCTTGTTACATGGGGTTGACCAGAAACCAGAAATAGGGGCCCAGACAGATGGCCAAGCTACAATCCTTATACATTCTATATGACCCATTTTCCAGAGGCTTCACATCCCCCCACCCCCACCTCCGACAAAAAATGAATGTTATGAGCTAGAGATCAAGGGTTCAAACTTGTGAGTCCGTGGGGACATTTCACACCAAAACTGTAACCGTAGAGAATATAGCCTGCAGTCTGCTGGAGTAGAGATGATTGTAGTTGCCAGACAGCAGCAGAACTGCTCGATTTCAGAGCCTGCTGATGCTCTCACTAGACAGTGGGGCTCAGCTAGCGGCCCTACCTGTTCTCAGAACAAAGGCAGTGGCCCAGCCTCACCAGAGAACCCGACAGCAAACACTGCCGGCTGAGGAAATTGCCAGCTGCCTCACCCCCAGCCGTGATACTCTCAGCCTAGTAGAAAAAGTGAAGGCCTATTCGTATCCAAGGATACCGGACAGCCTAGGGTGGTGGCATCTTCCTTGAACGCACAGTAATGATGAGGGGCACAAGGATTCAGAAGAATGAAGGGATGATTACATCACCAAAGACACACGCAGGGATTCAATCACTATTGAATCTCCTTAAAGAAAAGGAGGTCACAAAACCAAAACCTTTAGTATATTCACAAAAGCTAAGAATGATTGAAAACACAGTATTTCAGAAATCCACTAAAGCATGAACAGAGACAAACAAGGAAGAAAGTATTCACACACCCACCAGGAAACAGTGGACAAAATTGCAGTATTGTGTTCTTACCTTTCAATAATTACCTTCAATGTCAATGGACTACATTCAATCTAAAAAACAATAGACTGGCTGACTGGGTTTCAAAAGGAGCCAACTATATGCTGCTTGTGAGACTCACTTCACTTACGAGAGCACACAGAGATGGAGAAGGAAGGGGTGAGAACAGATATTCCCTGCAAACGGACCCAGGAAAGTCCAGGGACAGTGGTGCTCAGACAAATAGGCCTGAAGGCAAAAGTGGTCAGAGACAAGAAGTCAATCACATAACGATAAAAAGGGCAAAGCCCCAAGAAGAGTTGTGTTCACTTTTTTGGGGAGACATTAATAAACATCTCACCCCAGAAAGGGAACCAGTGACAAACCAAAGCAGGGATTCCATCAGGAACTTGGGGAAAATCAATGAGTTTATTGTGTTTAGTGACAGCGTGGGTGAAAGACTCCTTACTGGAAATGGCAGATCCCACACAGCTGCATCAGCACAGGCCCACTGTTTGGGGTGATGACCCATGGGAGCTGCATCACAGAGTCCTCTGTGTGGTTATCCTTCCACTCCTCCATAGTGACACACCTCCGGAGATCACTCACAACTGGGAGGAAGCAGAGAGGAGAAATGGCCAGAGCACAGGAGAGGATCCTGTGGTCCTCCCCTCCTCCTTCTGATTGACAGTTCCACTAACTATCGTTACTGTAGGTCTAGTTATCTTTCTATTCTCTTATTTCATTGCCATGGGTTCCTGATCAAGTTAATCTCTACTCCAAAATGACCCTGTGATTAGCATGTATCCCTAGAGGAAAGGGCATATTATACATAACAGGAAGATATGCAACTTACACATATATAATGGCAAATCAATAGGCAATCATCTCTCCTGAGAGGAGAGATGGGCTCAACACCAAAATGGAAGGAGACTTCAATTTCCCACCTTTGGTCACACACAGATCCTCCAGATGGAAAAGAATCATGGAAAGTTTAGATTTGTATTATACTTCAGACTAAATGAACTTCAGAGACATACACAGAACATTCTATTTAATAGCAATAGGACACACGTTCTGTTGGATGTCTGCACAGCTGGATTCTACCACAAACTAGTGCCAATCACCCTCAAACTTCTACAAAATCAAAACAGAGTAAAAACATTCATAAAGGGAGTTTCCAGAAAATGAAAACAAAAACAAAAAACCAGTCATCACCTGAGTTTTAAGGATGCTACAGGCTGGGCTGACTGGTCAGAACTGTGATCGCAGAGAGCTGGAAAGTTACAGTCCACAGCAAAATTACCCTGAACTATCTGCGGCTGCCATAATAGCCATTTATCATCCACCTCTGCGTTCGACCTAATGTCATTAAGATTGTCCGGTAAAATCCTTTTGGAAATGGGCAAACAGACCACTCACCTCAACCAGCTCAAAAGCTAAATATTTCATCAGAAAACATCAGAGGCCCATCACAGCGACTTCTCACTTTACCATTACATATCTGCTTGATGTTCCCACCATAAATTTCAAAAATACCTCAATTTATGACTTTCTTTGTTCTTTTACTATGAAACCTTCGTAAAGTCATTACCACATTGGAATGTGTGTGGTATTTGGGGTAACCTAGATCTATGTCCCCAGGCCATTGTGACTCATATTTAGGTCTGGAATCAACTATCTCTGATTCCCTTTGAGATGTGAGCTATGTTGTTTATTTATCTATTATCTATATGTCTATCTATCTATCTATCTATCTATCTATCTATCTATCTATCTATCTACCTACCTATCATCTATCAATCTATCATCCATGTATCTATCATCTATCTCTATCATTATCTATCTATCTATCTATCTATCTATCTATCTATCTATCTATTCATTTAGGGGGTGTGTATGAATACTTATAAACACTTAATTTATTTTTGTTGAGACAGGGTCTTGCTTTATAGCCCTGACTGTCCTAGTACTTGCTCGGTAGACCAGGCTGGTCTTGAACTCATAGAGATCTGCCTACTTCTGCCTCCCAAATGCTGGGATTAAAGGTGTGTGCCACCATGCCTGGCTATTTATTTTTTTTATCTTTTATAAGGCCCACATTAACCTGGAACCAAAGCCATTGAAGGACATTGCAAGAAAAGAAAATTACAGTCTGATATTCCTGTGAGAAAAAATCCTCAGCAAGTTTCCTGAGGAAGTGGATTTCATCAGTACCTCAGAAAGGATCAGTCACTATGATCAAGTGGGGTTTGCTTTAGGGACAAAGAGTATCTGCACAGTAACAGCACAATAATAAAGATGACACACTGCATCACAAAATCAAGAACAAAACCCATGTGAGCATCTCAAGAAATGTAGGATATAGCTTTGTAAGTTTTAACATCCTTTCATGACCAAATTATCCATGAAAAGAATGCACCTCAACACACGGAAGGACATATATGGCAAGACCACAGATAATACTATGTACTGAAGAAGATTTCTATACGCAGAGTCGTGTTCTCAAAATAGTCCCAGAACTCTAGTGATTGGTTCAAATGGCATGGCTATTTCAATATTATCAATCCCTACTAAAAACTTGTTTCTCAAAGCTTTGGTTGTATGAGCACTTCTTTTTCTACATAGTTCCAGAATTCGATGTTTTCAGTGTTGTCTTTGTTCTGTTCCTAAAGATTTAGAGAACTTATTATTCTAATTTTCTTTGACTACAAGTGAAACTGACTTATTTTGTTAGCGATTGTGAGTTTGCACAGGTGCACCTGTT
>CABHPP010146588.1:0-39234 GCA_902168425.1 Peromyscus attwateri | reverse complement strand
TCTATCCCCATTTGAAAGTGACCTCCCCAGCTTGAGGGTTTCGCACCGACTTGTCACCGTGATTCAAATTTCGTTCTGGAGGCTTCAGGGGCCCAAGAAAGGAAAAGGATTGCTTGCAGCCCTGGGTGGCCTGTCTAGGGGAAGTGCGGGCAGCGTGGGCCGGACGGTTTGCCCTGCAGGTCTTCGACAGCCGCAGACAGAAAGGAAGAGGGGGGCAGGTGTGGGAGGGGAGCTGCAGGGAAGGAGAGGACGCTGGGGGTGGGGGACGGTTGTCTAGCACGATTTGCCAGCAGGGAAGGAAAACAGATCTGAGTGGGGGAGAGGAAAAGGAACGAGAGGGTCTGAAATGAAGACGCCCAAGGGTTGTAATTTTTTTTTTTTAAGAAAAAAAAAAAACGAGATTTGTTCGAAGGGACACAGCTGAGTGGCTCCGACTGAACAATGAGGAGTTGCTTTCCTGACTACATTTCACCGTCTAAAATTCTCTAGCCTTATCGGACCAGAAAATACGGGTGTCCCCGGGCAGGGGGTGGAGAGGCGGGGGAAGATTAACGAGGGGCTTATTAAAGAGCCATCCGTCAGCTGCTGCGAGCGAGATAGCAGCCGAGCGGCTCCGCCCCCCAGCCTAGGGAGCTCAGGGACCCCGAGGGGAGTGGGTGCTGTCGAGGCCTGACCCTCCCGCCTCTCCAACTCCCCCTCCCTATGGGGAAGAGTGGTTATTCAGGGCCTTTGGAAATCGGCGACCTTCCACGTTTGGCCGCGCATCGTCCTCCTTGCATCTCAGGGGTGAAAAACGAGCTCAGTTGAAAACGAGACCTAGTGCCTATGTAGGAAAAGCCCAGCCCTGCGGCCATAGGACCCGGCGGTTCGGAGATGAGACCCAGTCCCCAAGCACGCAAAAGTGGTGGGCAACACCAGAAGCGGTCTCTACGCTGGCTGGGGCAGTCAACAGCCCAGAGCTTTGTTCTATTAATAGCCCCTTCCCACTCCCACCCAGCCATTCCTGGCTTAATGGCCCGTTTCCCGCCTGGTCCCTTTTGGCGCCGTGGCTCTAGCCTTCTGCTGCCATCACTGGCAACCCGGAGGCAAGCAGAACGAAAAAGACCCCTTGGGTCTGCCTGGGCCGTGTGATGCCGCGCATAGGGACAGGTTCCAGATGAAGCCACTTTTTGTCTTAGAGTCCCCGGCCTGTGGGAGCTAGGGTGTGAAGGCACGGTCTCTATCCTGCCACCTCCTGCTCTTGCTACTGGTTCTTGGAAGATGAGGTCCAAATGCTCCTGTTGGAGACAGGCCTGATGTCCTGAAAGGGAAAGAGGCCAGGATAAAGTTGGGGCTTGATTGAGACCGGAGTCCAGGCTCTAAGTTGTTATTCTTGTCTCCCCTCATGCCACCAAGGAGAGGTTTGGGGCATGGCAGGTGGGGACTGTCATCCTTAAAGAGATTCCTCTCTGTACACACACACACACACACACACACACACACACACACACACACTTTGGGAGAAGTTGCAGCCTGAGAGACAGGAGGACGCAGGGGACAGTACTATGGGAAAACCACCCTTTACTAAAATGCTGTGCCTTTGGAGGCCTCGGGCTTCCCACCAGGCCTGAGGCTGATAGAACACAAAAACATTGTAAGGATTCAATTCGTTCATTGACTTCGGGTCAACTCTGCATTTTAAGCTAGTGGAAGTAGAGTGCACTCATCAGCTGGTGTTGACCCAGAATCCACAGCCCCCACTCCAGCCCATTCCCGAACTCCCTTCATCCCACACCTTTTCACATCTGGAGGTTTGCACCCTCTTGACCTAACACCAACAAGATTGGCTTGACAGCCAAAGATCTAATAGTCTCTTTGTACCTTCAAATCCATCACCCTAGATAGTCCCCTAAGCGGCTGCAAGCTTTGCTAAGATTCGGCTCTCATCCACCCACCCCCGAGGCCCCCCCCCTCCTTCTTACTCCAGGGAAGGAAGCTGCAAGGCTGGCCACAGTGTTCCTAGTCATACCCTCAGCTCTAGAGGCAGAACCCCTGGGAGAGTAATCAGATGGAAGAAACCCAAGGTCCTGCCAAGAGCTAGAGGGTGGCTGCAGGCGTGGTGGGGTGACCTAGATAGACTCCCGTGGCAAGCAAGCCTAAGTTCTGGCTCTGCCCGTTCTCCAGCGCGCCCTTGGTCTTCCATCACTTACCTCTGTAGAGGTCCAAAGCTTGCTGCCGAGACACTCCCTAAGTTTTTAACCAATAGCCTGTTTTAAAGAGATACCTCCAGCACCCCATATCTCTGGTTTCTTGTGAACACTGTAGGAGATCTGTTAATATGCGGTGTGTCCAGAAAAATCAA
Organism: Peromyscus attwateri; assembly: GCA_902168425.1. Classification (NCBI taxonomy): domain Eukaryota; kingdom Metazoa; phylum Chordata; class Mammalia; order Rodentia; family Cricetidae; genus Peromyscus; species Peromyscus attwateri. Next base: position 36,893 of record CABHPP010146588.1, on the reverse strand, counting down.
AAAGGAGCTCCTTTCCCAAAGTGGCTTGGTGCTGGGTTTCAGCATCCCCTGTGCCGGTGACCATGTGTCTTTGTGCCACACAGTTAGCTTGGAGCTTCCCTTGCAAGCAACCATCTGGAGCCTGGTGCTCTCTCTTTCTACACAGCTCACTGGGACCCTGGCCATTGAGTTGGGGGATGAGAATGAAGAACACACACCAGGCCAGAGGGGGAAGTCCTCTCAGGATGCTGCTCATCTTCATTTGAGGGTGGGTGGACGGCCATCTATGATGTGAACCAACACAGGCTGCAAGCTCTCTCCCCTGCACCAGCTACTCACAGGCCAGCACTATATGGTGACTGGGGAACAGGGCAAGAGAGAATATAGGGTGCTTCTGGAAGTTTCAGGGACCCCCTAGCAAGGACCTCTTGTTAGACCATTGTTAAAACATTCACCTCAGTATCGTCCTCCACTTAATTTCATCCTCTACCACACCATTCCTGGAGAAGCCATTAGATCCTCGCAGAGCCTCTCTGAGCTAAGGGGAGCTTGAACCAGATGATAGAGACCACAGAGTGGGTCTCAGAGGGGCAGGACTGCCCTTCATTGAGCCACATGGATTTGGTTTCTTGAGCCAGACATACTCTATAACCGTTGTTCTTGACAACAGGAAACAATGCCAGAAACCAGGACCCTACAGCCCTCTAGTGAGTGAATGCTGCCTCCTGGCTCTGGACTCTTGATTATGTCTCAAGGATCTTGGTTTCTACAAAGACAGCTTTGAGAGCAGGGTACAGTGCTTGATTGGGGTCGGGGGACATGCTCCAAGTTGGCAGGCACTCCAGTCTGTTGGGTTCAACCCTGCTTCCTGGAGTGCTGCTGGGGGTATTTGCACTGTGTACCATGGGTAGGTGAGCTTTCTTCTCCTTCTTAGGGGAAGTGATGGGATGCTGTGAACCCCAGCCTGAGTTCAGAGTTCATTTTAGTATGCTTCTTGGATAGCTTCCTGTCAGTACTGTAACAGAGGGGGCAGCTGCCAGACTGAAGCTCCTGGAGGATGGGAGCTTGGTCTCACATCATCTGTCTCATTCCAAATAAATAACAAGCTGCTCTTCTACAAGCGGTCCATAAGTACTTAGAGTTAGCTAAGCCTATGTCAAGGCTGGAAGACATTCAGGCTTTCTTGTCTTGTCTCTAATACTTTTATCAGTGGAGGCCGGTGGTTCAGGAAAGGCCAAACTGCATATTTGAGTCAAAAGTATTATACCTATATTTCCTGCTGCCAGAAAATGACATCTTCCTTAACTTCCAGGACCTTATCTTTCCTCCCTTTGCTGCCCTCACCCTCCTCCCTCTGCCGCCCTCACCCTCCTCCCTCTGCTGCTCCAACCAGCTCCCTCTGCTGCCCTCACCCTCCTTTCTCTGCTGCTCTCACCCTCTTCCCTCTGCTGCCCTCACCCTCCTCCCTCTGCTACCCTCACCCTCCTCCCTCTGCTGCCCTCGCCCTCCTCCCTCCACTGTCCTCTCCCTTCCGTCTTCTGTCGGTCTTCACCCTGCTCCCTCAGCTGTCACCCGACTGGTTCCACAGCCCACAAACCCAATGTGGTCAGCATCCTCTCTGGGTCCCTTCCTTCCAAACCCCGTCCTGGAGCGGGTTACTGGAGTGGAAGCTGTCCAGTCAACTCAATTCAGTTTGTTGTCACGTTCAGAGAGGAGATGGGGCTCACTTGCTGTTCTTCTCTCTTGCATGACTGGGTCGGTGCCACTGATGCCACTTGACACAGCCCCTCCCCGCCTGAAGGCAAGCAGTGCAGAGTCACTGTATATAAGCCACAGACACTCAGTGGCTTCTCTTCTCAGCAAAAGCGAGAGCCCTGCTCAGAGGGTCAGCTGGGTCGGGCAGCCGGCCTTTGGTAGCTGGGTAGTCCCTAGTCTCTCTGACCTACCTTCTTGTGCTTTAGGCTTCCTGCAAAGGACCAATAGCCTGGAAGAGAAGAGTCGCCTTGTGAGCGCCTTCAGGGAGAGGCAGTCCTCCAAGAACCTGCTTTCCTGTGAAAACAGTGACCAGGGTGCCCGCTTCAGGCGCACGGAGACCGACTTCTCCAACCTGTTTGCTCAAGGTAGTCCCTCCACAGCCCCACCCAACCTAGCCAGTTGGTGCCTCGCTTGAGTGTCTTGGTTTTCCCACCTGAAATTTTACTTCTTTCACTAAGAAACACCATTACTCTATGAACCCTCACAAAACCATTTTTCCGACCTTTGTGTGGGGAACAGACTCCCTCCTTCCCTATTGCCCCGGTCCCTGCTGTTTTGAAAGGTAGGTGAGGGAAGTCTGTAAATCATTCAGTTCTAAAGACACTCCCAGAGACAAAGAGGGACTCACAGAATCTCAGAACCTAAAGGAATCTTTCCATCAGAAAATCGAATGATTCTCCTAATAGCATTTATCCTCCAAGATTACCGACTGCCAAACACCCAACCCAGCTGTGGGAAGCTGTATATCTGGGCCTCACGACCAAAGACGGGAGACTCATTTTCCCTTCCAAGGTCTTTTGTTAGGTCCTGCTGGCTCTGCAATGGCAGGCCTTGGGAGGTGCTTTGCCAGGTCCTCCTCAGAAGCTCATAGGTACTCTTCCCTTCCCTCAGCTCCCACAGAACCACAGAAGCCACAGCTTCATTAAACCTCTTCAGACAGCCATGCTGTGGATGGCCACACAACCTGCCCTTGTGCTATCCTGGAAACTTCACTCAGGGGCCCCAACGGCTCTTCCTTTTCCTGCTCACCCCTCTTTCCAACTCTGCTCTGTAGAGCTGAGAGCCCAAGTCATCTCCAGATACCTAAAAAAAATCTAGTCCCCAAAGGATGAAGTCAACAGAAAGACAATGGTCCCCTCTGTCACCTTCTAGAGCCCATATTCACAGCAGCCCCACCTTCTACTGCCCACAGATCAAGCAAATCATTAATACAAACCAGATGCACAGGGACACCTGGTCCCTGGGAGGCTAACAGAAGTACTTTACATCGTGTTCCTCCCAGGTGTCCATTCAGCAAATGGACAGCTGCCAGGGTCAGCCGCTCAAGGTTTCTCTAAGCACACCACTCCTCCCCCATATGAGCAATCCTGACTATCCGGAAGTGTGCAAAGCGCTAGGAATGCATCAAATGTTTTTGTGAGGGCAGAAGTGCATCCTTCTGGGGACTGGGTATCCAAAGACTGATGCAGATCCCTATCCTGGAAAGCAACTGAGCCCCTCTAGAGGCTGACCCGGGAAGCACAGGTGTGAGACAGGTGGTAATCACTCTTTGGCTTCCCTTCTCTGCCTAGATCTGCTTCCAGCTAAGAATGGGGAGGAGCAAACTGTGCAGTTCCTGCTGGAGGTGGTGGACATACTCCTCAACTACGTCCGCAAGACTTTTGACCGCTCCACCAAGGTCCTGGACTTCCACCACCCACACCAGTTGCTGGAAGGAATGGAGGGCTTTAATTTGGAGCTGTCCGACCACCCTGAGTCTCTGGAGCAGATCCTAGTTGACTGCAGAGACACTCTAAAGTACGGGGTTCGCACAGGTAAGCGGAAGGACGGGTTGACCATTCATCTCACCAAGCTGGACAGGAGCATAGCCAGATCATGTTGAAGAGGCCCTGTCCTAGGGAGGGACGGACACCAGGCACCCAGTGACCACAAGGTCGTCCTGAGCCACAATGGATGCAGCAGCAGCCCTGGCAAAAGCTCATTTCTTTTAAAACTAAAAAACGGTACAGATATATAGTAATAGGTCATTTTATTGTTTGTTTTTGTTTAAGGCTGTTCATAACCTAAAAAGAACTTTTTTCCTCAGGTCTACCTCATTCTGGGGACTCCTACCTCCCTTACCTGTCACCTACACTGGGGAACTGGCCCGTTTCCCTCTCTTTTGGTGTCAGTTTCTTCCTAAGGGTTGTTGTTACAAACTGTCGAAAACAATGAGGATTTATTCTTTCACAGTTTTGGAGGCTGAGCCTTCAAAATCAAGGTGTCGGCAGAGTCGTGCTTCCTTTGAAGGCTCTCAGAAAAGACGCCTCACTGTGGCCTCTGCCTCCCTCCACATGGCCTCTCCCCTGTGGGTGTTTGTCATAGTCTCTCTTCACAAAAGGACATCCCCTCCTTTGGGTTAAGAACCACCCCAATGCAGAGTGGCCTGTCTAATTTGTTTGCACCTGCAAAAATCCTATTGCCAAGTAGAGTCATAGTCACAGGAACAAGGGATGGGGCCTTGAATTCATCTTTTTGAGGAATACAGTTCAATCCAGAACACCCAAAAGAACATCTCCCCTTTCTCTCCCTCCCTCCTGCCCTCCCTCCCTCTCCCTCTCTCCCCCACTTATTCCAAATGAGTCACCAAGTCCTATTTCCTACTTAGAGATTGTCCTTTTGCCCCTCTTCCCCTTTCCTAAGTCCTCTCTAATCAGCAGACCTGACTCAAGTGGTTACTTCTCAACCACCCCAAGTTCAAAGACGCTAAAAACCTCTGCATGAGCTGTTTCTTAGCAGTGAAATAAAGAACAGTTTCTCTGCCTGGCAACTCTCTTCTCCTCCCAGCCTGGCTCTACCGGGACCTTAGGCAGACCGATCTTCAGGGATTTGGGGTCCTGGGCATCATTTGCCATCACAGGGGGAAGCCTTGAGGTGAGGAATGACATGATAGTATGCTTTCTGCTTCTTTCTCTCTCTACCTTTATTTCTCCTCATTTAAACCCCTAGAAGATAGGTTGAAGGTCACGATCAGAGAGGCTGGTGGCGATGAAGCTGAGTAAGATGACCGGATGTCGGAAACAAATTGTTCTAATGAACTAATGAGGCTAATCAGAGAAGCTGTTTAAAGAAGGAATTCCAAGCAGCTTTTGAGGCCAGCCAACCCCACTGGCCTGAGTATAGTCTCGTTTTATAATTTCTGGATAGACCGGACTCAATCCCATGCACCAAGTCTGTGTCGTTTTTGAAGAAAGCACTTCTCGGTTCAGCTCCCCTAGCATCCCCTTGGTCTGATGGCTAGCTCATTCCTGAGAAGTGCTGTTCCACTGGCTTAGAGGAGAATCAGCATTCCCTGTTTCAGCTTGACTTGCTGTGGCCAGTGCTTGTAACTCATCAGTTTGCTCTACACACTTTCTTCGTGTTAGGGAATCATCTATCTATCCACCTATCTATTATCTATCTATCCATCCATTAAGGCCCAAAATGTCTCCCAAAGAAAACAGAATTGTGTCATGATAGCATCTCACCCCTGTGGTCAGAGAAAGCATATCATTAGCTCATTGCATATCATTAGCTCATTGTATGAATCCACTGAGATGTTAAGTCTGCGGCCATCCACTTCTGATTGGCACAGCAGCTTCCAGAGGCAGACATTTGCATTTATAGAGTACATAATCTTCCATACCGCGTGGAATTTTCTGCTGCCCTTCACAGGGTTGGCACTGGCTAAAGGACACCATTGCTGCTGTATCAATACTCAGCTCCCGGTTGCTGGCCTATAACTTTGAGTGTACCTTCAAATGATAGACTAACCCCCTGACACACATGAAAAACATTCTGAAGGATATTAGTGCCAAAATAATGAGCTGGGTTTTAATAATGAAGCATACTGCTCCAGGTACAGTCTAAGAAGGGATACGGTGGCATCTGACACTGTTCTACGAATTAACAAAGGAGCAGCACGTGATTTTCCATGAACTGATGCAGGGACAGGCAGCCTTCAATCAGAGCAGCCACTTATGGATTGCTGGCTGGTTCTTTTTTTAACTTCTCATTATGGAAATTTTGAACTTATACCAAAGTAGAACTGAATAATGAACCCCTGCACCCAACACCCAGTTTTAACTTGTCCCCAGCTCCTGCCGACATCACTTCACCCTGACCCCTTTTCTGTATACTTTTCTGTATTGTATGGAAGCAAGTCCCCATCAGAATATTATTGCATCAACATGTATCTGCACCTTGAAGAATTTCTTTTAAAAATCATGTCAGTGTTCCAGCTGCAAAAAAAAAAACACTTAAGATCCTTAATACTATGAAATATTCAATTGCTTCATGAATATAGAAGGGCTTTTGTTGCAGGTTGTTTCAGTTCTCTTGAATCAGGATCCAGTTAGGTCCCCACATCCTATGCAATAGATTTCTTCCTTCATCTTTCTTCTTTGCAGTTTATTTGTTGGAAAACCTTACTTTAAAATGACTTTCTCCCCTTACTTGAAATTAATTCCTGCATTACTCAGTGTCCTGTCATAATTAAAATCAAAATCTGGGGTTGGACCTGGTGTGTGCCTATAAGCCAATACTTAAAAGGTAAAGTTAAGAAGACCCGGGTCTGAGGATAGTCTGGGCTATGCAACAGGACCTATCTACAAAGTAACAGACAGAGCAAGAGATGAGAAGGGAGGAAGGAAGAGAAGAAGGAACTGACTCTAAACGAGGCTGAGGCCGCTATTCGGTAGAAACTGTTAGAGGATCCTGGAGGCAGAGGCTGCAGCCATCATCTGATAAAGGGTTTTGGGGGACCTTTGCAGCTTATCTCAGTGGACAGACTGTTTCACTTTGGGTCAGTCTCTGTCTTGTGTTCTTCTGCCATGCTGTGTGGCTTTGATGCCGTATCAAATACAGTGATTGAGTTTATTTATAATCCAGTACTAGCTCAGGATGAAAGAATTGTTTTCTAAAGTTTTCAAGTGAGCACCATATATACTTCAGTGGATTTCAACTGAAGTATTTCTTTAGAATGTTTTTATTATTTGACAATGTGTCTTAATTGCAACCACCCCAACTCCCCCTCCCACTCTCCCTGCCTCCCCTAAAAGTCTCACTCCTACCTTCAAGTTGTCTTTTTATTTATTTCATTTTATTTGTTTTTATTTTACTTTATTTTATTTTTCAAGACAGGGTTTCTCTGTGTAGTCTTTGCTGTCCTGGAACTCTCTCTGTAGAACTGGCTGGCCTCGAATTCACAGAAATCTGCCTGCCACTGCCTCCCCAAGTGCTAGGATTAAAGGTGTGTGCCACCACCACCCAGCATCTATTTCTTTTTTATAATCTGCTGAGTCCAATTAGTGTTGCCTGAATGTGCCTGGGTGTGGGGCCTTCCACCTGACTGCAGACACCTACCAGCAACCATGTTCCTGAAGAAAAATGACCCATCCTCTCCCAGGACAATGAGGGCAGAGCAGGTTCTCAGGGAGGAGACTTAGACCAGGAACATTCAACCACTAGCTCTCTGACAGTTATTCACAGACAAGGCAGTTTCCACTGGAAACACAGCAGTCAGCAAATCTCCCCAACACTGTCCTCTGTCACTCACATTCCCAGGATAGTCTATTGTGGTGACTCCTTCACGACAGCTGAGCCAAGCCTGCTGATGTGGACTTGAGTTTTGGGGGAACATCAAGTTAGCAAAAATTTGGCAATGGTCGTATGTTTGCTGAGGGCAAGGCCAGTTGAGGCACACTCTGGGCTGCATGAGACTTTTGAGCTGCAAAATGTGTTTCTGTGCTCAGGAACTGAGTGAGGACCGATCTGCCTACTCACAGGGGGAGGGGGGATGCTGGGTCAGCTCAGCTCTTCATCTGTTTAGCTCCATCCCTTTAATGGGTGCCTGACTCTAGATGGGCAAAGAACAGTGAAGCTTGACATCACATTTGTCCCAGAGACCCAGAGAGTGGCGGGCAGGCAGTCTCCGCATCAGGTCTGACTTGAAACCTCCCTCCCCCCAGGCTTGATTTGATCCACAGAACTCTGAGGCCCACAGCCTCCTCTCCATTAGCCATTCTCAACATGGAACTTAAAATCCTTGGGATAGTGAATTAAAAGTTGCAATAGATATGAAAAGAATAAGAACTATGACATCCCTCAGTAGGTAGTTAAGAAGGGATCTTCATTTGTAATCCAAGCTGGCCTTGAACTCACAATCCTCTTGCCTCTGACCCCCCAAGTGCCGAGATCACAGATGTGCATCACCACACAGAGTGTTACTACATCCTTTCTCATAATTGAAGAAATAAGTGTGACAAAAGAGCTCAGCTGAAAGTCAACAAATAAGTATTGGAAAGCACAGTTCATTTTATGAGTCTCAGTTTTGGGGTATATGTTTTTTATTTTATTAATTTGTGTGTATGGGTATTTTGCCTGCATATAGTACACTGTATATGCATGCCTGTGTACCATATGCATGCAGTGTTCACAGGGGCCGGGAGAGAGCATCAGATCATCTGGGATTGGAGTTACAGATGGTTATAAGCCACCATGTGAGTGCTAGGGATTGAACGTGGGTGGGTCCTCTGGAAGAGCAGCCAGTGTTCTTAACCACTGAGCCATCATCCTAGACCCAAAAATTTTTCAATTTTGAATTTAAAAACATGCTTCCTTAGAAACATAGACATCTGAGGGTATCATTGGTGCTAATTTCTCCTTCTCCAGTACCGTTGGAGAACTCTAGCAGACCATAGGATGGAGATTACATCCATGTAATCCTTTTGCTCTGGTGACAGATTAAAAAATCTGGCTTTGCCTTAATGCTTGCCTGTTGCCATTCTAGGTCATCCTCGATTTTTCAACCAGCTCTCTACTGGTTTGGATATCATTGGTTTAGCCGGCGAATGGCTGACATCAACCGCCAATACCAATATGTGAGTCTCGTGAATTCTTTTCCTATAAGCATACATGATGCATATGGCTTGTTGTTAAAAAGTTCAACTCTGACGGTTCTGTTCTCTTACAGTTCTTTTTTTCTCATAAAATCTTTTAGATTTTTCACAAAGTAAAAAACTATTCTTCTTGAATAACGTAATAAGAGCATGCTTGTGAGAAACGATTAGCTTTGAATGTCTATGTGAACTTGCATAACAGACTGTTTCTCTGAAAGTACCTCTTAAAAGGTCATGCTTTGGGCTATGACTTTAATTTCCTTTTCCACCCAAGCACATTGGTACTTACCACTTAGGCTGTATTTCCTCCATAATTAAGCTACTATTAACCACCAATCAGTTTGATCAACCTATTGATTAACTAAAAATTCTACAACAGCATTCATCTACTGCAGCTATAGCACGTTTTCATTTCAAAATAACTGGTGGTTTTTGCTGAGTTTAACACTTGGAAACCTCAGCCTCTTATGTAGACAATACTTTCATTTAGTTCTGCAACCTTTTAAATTTATATGAAACTTATTTCAAGATTTTAAAGGTACAAGTACAGCCTGGGTAGTCTCAACACTCACCCCAAAATTTCCTGTACACATCTACACAAAATGTCCTGTACCTTTGGGGGTAAGAATGTATTACAAGATATGGAGGGTCACCATAGCTTAAGGATAATTATCTTCTCCCTCAACACTAATGACAGTCTTTTACCAATATCAGTTCCATCCAGACAGTGCCTTAGCTTTCAATTAAAGTATCCAAAGTAAATTAATGAAGCAAATTTATTACAATAATTTAATAATAACTACATAAGAAACTCAGGGGTATCTGTCACTGCTGCAGTGTTGAGAAGCTATTTATTTGTTATTTGTGAGTTACTCTGTGGCACTGGGGATCGAACCCAGGCCTATGGCATGCTAAGCATGCATTCTATCATTGAGCTTCAGCCCCCGACTCACTTTTTAAGTTGGTTGCAAAGTAGATAGATTCTGAAAAATGAACTTAGGTGAATGGGTGGGATTGTGAGAAGCACCACTTGACAGGAGACAGAACGCTGCTTATTAAAGCTCAGGGCAATCTGTTTCTTTTAAACCAGCTACCAAACCAAAAGGGCAGCTTTAAACTATGGATTGCTCATGCGCATCCCAAGGCCGCCTAATGCTGCGACTCAAAATACTAAAACTGCACGCAGAAATTCAGGCAAAAATTTAAAAGTAAATAGGGCAAGTGGAGCCTTTTATGGTAAAAGGCATAAAAATTCAACTGATTGGAAAATGAAAGTGGCTTCACACTCCCTGCTCAAGAGTCACGACATCTTCACGGCGTGAATTCAGGTCAGAGATGCAATTGCCTCCCGTAACTCCCTCAAACATAAATCCCTCCTTCGCCGTCTTTGCTCTATTATGGTTTGTAGAATAAAATAGTTATCAACAAGCACAAACATCATAACATACTAATTATAACTAGAAGAAAATACACTAATGCTTAATTGTAGCATCTAACGGGAAGGAACAACTTAAATTAGAAAACGCATTGTTTGTTTTAACCCAGCAATTTAGGAAGTAAGTGAGAAAAGCCGAGAGAAGGGTGTGTATGCATCTGGGCTGGGGGTGTGGCTCAGGGGTAGATCACTTACTGGGCCATAGGTTTGATCTCCCCTGACTCCCCGAAAGGTACATGTTCAGCAAGGCCCAAATGTCCGTAGTGATACAGACATTGCATTCACCAGTCTGTAAATATGTGTTCTGTAGCCTCTGGCTGTAGCTTCTAATATATGTGTAGTCAATATCAAGGTAAATAAAGAGTTCACCCCTTTGAACCATTTATAATTAAATCCTCTCTTAAAAGCTTTTCTTGAACCAGAAAACTCTCATGGATTCTTTTTTCCCCTCTTCTGGTCTATATTCATAAAATCAAAGTCCTTGACTCTTCCCTCAGCTCAGCTGAGCCATGAAACACTAAAATACGTCCCAGCCATCTGAGGTCAAGGCCAAGCCAGCTAAATGACACATAGTAATTGCCTCTCCACTGAACAGGAGGTATTTGTAAAATATGATTCCATTCCAACAGATCGATAGAGAAGGTTATTTAAAATAGTGAAAGAGTTCCTGTCAGCTCTGGGGACAGGCATTGTGTGAGGAAGTGATAACTGTTCTCTCGACAGTCTCCTCAGCCAGGTGCCCTGGAAGATCGTGACATGTGGCAGAATCGCAGGCACACAGGTACATTTGCTCCCTGTGACAATTCCTTCCACAGCTGGGAACACTGTTCCAAATAAGCCTGGGAGAGACTGGCAGGAGAGCTTTATTCTGGCCAATTGTGATTTAATTACTGATATGCTCATATCTCTTCCCCACCGCCCCCCCACCGGCCCACATCCATTGAGTTTGGGTAGCACTGGCGAAAGTGTAATTACCACCTTCTGGAAAGTCCTTTCCAAGAATGATCCGATATCCCCATTCAGATGGACGTGTCGGGCATCTGACTGGTTAGCAAAGAAAGAACATTCATGTCCATGCTTTCATACCAGTGTGTGCGTGCAGCTCTGGGACCTGTTCTCCCAGGCAAGGATTGATGAGGATATAACAAAAACTTTGGGAATGCGCAGCTGTTCTTGGCGTATAACCCTCTTCTCTCAAAGCAAGTCCACCAAGAACAACTGTGTAGGTTGTCTAAGCAACAGCACCTGGTGTAATAGGTAATTGTGAGAGCAAGCCCTGCCTCACTTCTTTGCCGTGAGCTTGAGGGTCTCGCGCATCCATTGCTTTGCTTTCACGGAAGTTGCACTGGAGAAATTTCCCGTGGAGTTATCAGTCACCATACACTGAGGGCAAGCTGTTAGAGCAGACCCTGCAACAAGCCGTTCCCATTTGTCATGAAGAAAGAGCTGAGGCATAAAGGACTGGGATTTCTGACCCTGAACCGACAACCAAGATCTCCCACAAATCAAAGCGTTCCTCTGAGTTTCTATCTTTCCATCAGGAAAAGCAGGGGCAGTGATGTCTTCCCTACAGAGTGGTTCTGAGGACTTACCAGTGGCCCAGTCCTAAGTGCCTACAGCATACAAGACACCCACACCCCCAGGATAGGTAGGCACACACAGCCTCCTGGCTCTAGTTTCTAACTCTTGCCATCTCTGGACAAAAGAACACCTCCCTAAGCTCCCCTTAAGTACCTTATTTATGTCACCTGCCACATCTGTAGAGAGAGGAAGTCTAAGAAGACTGTGACAACAGCCAGTGTGGAAGGGTCTTTTGTTGAAGTCACAGAAAATCCAGGTTCTTTTGAGCCTTTTTGGTTCATATTATACCGTAAAGCTCCCAGCTACAAAGTTACTTTGCATTGTACGCTGATTGCTGGAGTTCAAGTGGTTACTCTCTGTTTCAAAACTCAGGGAAGCAGGAGGGCGTGATGGACTGAGGAAGAGAAGGAAGCAGGACAGGCAGGCATGGCGGAGGCAGGCGAACCTGAGACATAGCATTACCACTAAAAAAAAAAAAAAATCTCAGAAGTCACACAAAATACTTCCCATAGCAATGTTGGGCCATAGCTAGCCCCACGATTGTGCGCGAGGAAGCTAGTAAAGACAGTCCCTGGTCTTGGTGAAGCAAAACTCTAAACAGACTGTAGTGACAGAAAAGACAATCAGTGTAGTTAATGACTGGCAGACTGCATCTTGACAATTAGTTCACTCTAATTCTGAGTACATCTCACCGGCAAGGTGAGGTGCTGGTCGAGGGACCGACCTCCCTCCCTACTCAGAATCCTCCCTTAGCATCCTCGCATCTTGCTGTTTTAAATCCTTACTTCCAATCCGCCTTCTTACGCTGTAGCCCAAGGCCTTTTGCAGAGCTACTATACTGATCTTGGATCCTGAAACGTAACCGTGTACTGTGACTTCAGCATCCCACCGCCTTCTTCTGGATCTGCATTGACCTTTGGTCTCTTGACTTCATCCTTCACCTGTCATTTAGGGAAAGGGTGTCTAACCTGGGGTCCAAGGTGTAAGGGGAAGAATTTCTTACAGTTGTACACAAAACAATGTGTATACCCACACCTTTTACCTGGAGATAGGGGCTATAGTTTTCCTAGGGTTCCTAAAGGGGTCTCTGAAGCAATGAAGTCAAGGGCTACTGATCTAGATCCCTCTTACTATAATTACAAATATGATCCCAAATGGAAGGCAGGGTCAGAAGTATCTGGAAGGAAACATCTCATTGGCCCATTTCTCAGATTATGAATCAACATCCATGACCAGGAAGTATCCAGAGAAAACTTTCAAATTTGTAGTTGTCCTAGGCACACACAGCTCTTGTCCTTCAAAAGATTTTTCAAAGCTTCTAGGAAAGGAATGATATGGGCACTAAGTTTGGGGGTCAGTACAGTACTAGCTGTGAGATAACTGGTCCCCCAGGCCAAGGCAGAAACCCTCAAACAAGATGCAGCTCAAGGCAAGGGCCAAATGCTGTATTCACCCTAGTAAGTGTCCATCTTAAGCTTGGAGATGGTGCCTCGTAACATCTTTGTCTCCTCCAAACACAGGGGACAGTGAAGTGCAGAACAGCCTCTCTGTATCTGGTGAAGAGAACTGAAAGAAAGCTTAGGAACCACATACTCAACATAGACAAGGACTCAGAAGTACATGAGACCAGATGGTCTCCTAAGGGAGCTCTAGATTCTTCTTGCCTGTCCTGAATGGAATGGCCATGTTCTTGGTCCTTAGCAAGGGAGACTGATTCGTACAGATGTGAGCGCTAAGTGGATTCTATCCTGAAACACACATCAAACCAACTCCTTGGTTTTCAGTCCCATACATTCTCCCTCCCCAACATGGTTCCTACCTGACCATCTAATACTGACTTGCCTCTAACTCAACTCTCATCCAGGCCTTGAGATGGTTTTGCTATTATAGTGTGTGATTCCACTGTTCCTTTCCTTGACCCAAGGAGATTTCTTGTTGGTATTTGACAGTGTGAGATCTGAGCACACAGACTGCCCCCAGTACCTCTTTACCATGAGAATGCTTTGGCCATTCCAACATTTCCAAAAGTCAGCGGAACCACAGATAATACATTTGTTCAACAATGTGGAGATGCAGCCCATGAGTTTGCCTCTTGCTACACTCAGCATCCCAGGCTAAACCAGGAACCCTTCTCTTCTTCTTCCTTCATCAGGCCATCAGACATGAGGGAGTGTTGGTTGCTACGGTGATGGGGCTCAGAGCAGAACCAAAGCATGAGTGTGACCTCCAGAGGTGATGGTAACTGAACACATGTTTTCCAAGGGTCTTCCTCCCAAATTTTCAGGGGACCCCCCCTCAAGGAAAATAGACATACTCCTTTTGAAACAAAATCCTCTCCTTCTCCCACCAGCCATATCCCCCGAGGGTCCTCTTGGGTCTTTTTATGTCATCTTGTACTGCCACATGATTAACGTGACCACTTTTTTTCCTCCTGATTGAAGCTCGGTGGCTTCACCTGTGCTTTACCTATAGCAATTGTTATCTCATCCTTGCAAATAGCTTTTCTAAATCATTAAGTAAGATTCCCATTAGTCTTTGGCATTGGCATTCAACCCCAAACCCCTAAATGATGACAGTGCCTCCTGTATCACTTGGCTGGGTTGATCTAGGCATCTCTTTTCAGCTAGGATGGTCTTGGCTCAGCCTACAGACACCAAAGCTCAAGAAGTTCAAGCCAAAACAAGAAAAAGAGTCTCAGAGTTTAGTAAATATAGTCTGTCTTCAGGCTCAATTTTCTGTGGATGGTCTTCCTCTACTTCTCTTGGACCCTGTTTAGTACCCTGATCTGCGATGATTGTCTGACCAGCCAGAGCCACTGCTTTGAGCTTCTTTTAAAAGAACATGGCTTGCTTCATTTACATCTGTTTGTTGGGAGACAGAAGCAAGCTGCCAGGAGATCTGATACCCGCATTCAGATACGTACGCAAGTTGGCCGTCTTCTTGTTATTTATAATTTGTAATTAGAAAATCATCACTTCTAATTATTTTTGGCAGACATTGACTCCAAGGAGTTATAGATACATGGTTGTCCTTAGGGATTATTAGAAGAAAGAACATGTAGATAATTACATTGAGATCTTTAAAACACGGGTCAATATTCCCGATTATCTTCACAGTCAGCTTTCAAATGTTTACATTGTTTCTAAAAGATAGACGCTAGCCCTGCCTATGAGCATGAAACTGGCAGTCCTTTAATAAAGAAAAAAAAAAAGGCTCAACCAATTGTAAGTAGAAGCTAATATGCAGTTTTTCAAATTAACATTTGCACTGCCCTACAAATAGTGATGGTGAATCCTCTCCTCTGGGTGGGCCACACCTGAGACAGGTGAGACTCTCTTTTGCTGGTGAAATATCTCACAGCAGACTTCCCGCCACCTCTCTTGATAACCCGGGCTGATTTTTGACACTTTAGGACTGGTGACACGTGATTTCAGGAAGCACATCGTTTTAGCGGTTTTTGAGCATCCGTTTTTTAGTACCTAGCTCCAAATGCTGAACCAACGGTCCGTGCTCATCCAGTAAGTAGGCTTATTTCTTCGTTTTCCTTCTCCCTCTCACCACCACCCCAGGTTTACATATGAGATTGCGCCCGTGTTTGTCCTCATGGAGCAGATCACACTTAAGAAGATGAGGGAGATCGTTGGATGGTCAAGTAAAGATGGTGATGGCATATTTTCTCCTGGTAGGTTTCTTCCCTGTAATTGGTTGCCCTCGATACTGCCAATGTGGATCTTTTCATTTTTTATTAAAATTACTAACATAGGTCAATTATAGAAATGAATGGGTTTCATTGTGACATTTGCATATATGCATATCTTACAGTCGATGATCGTTAACTTCTGCCTCCCTATCTTTGTCAGAATGAAGGCTAGCAAGAACGCTACCCCCGCTGTGAACTAACTAACCGAGGCTGTGTCTGGGTCATGCTAAATGGTGCTCTTCTGACAACAGCAAAACTAGGGATCAGTGAATCCGATTGTCACTTAACTGACTTCAGCCCAAATATTGGATCTGCTTTAGTCTCTAATTCAAAGTAGATCCAATAAAAATCTTTAGAACAAAGGCAGCTATTCTTGGGTGGTAAGAAGCAGTTATAGATGGTGTTAGAGGCAGTGTAAGAATACAGTTGGCCAGGCAGCTCCAGCAGGCCACTGATTTGCCTATTTCATTCTCAGGGAACTGAGGGAAGGCCAAAGTGACTAGCTTGTGTTGGCTAGACTTGGATAGTTACCTCATTTCTTCTTGTATCTTTATTTAGAGTAACAGGAGTGAGTTTTTGTCTGTTTAAATAAGCTTAGACCTCTCCTAGACTCACTAACTCAGCCTGGCTGTTCTTTGACGAGCTACCCAAGCCGGTAACCAAGAGATGCACTATTTCTTTGTGCAAGCTCCATTACTCTTTTTCTGTCTTTCTGAACTCAGGGAGCAGATTCTGCTTTGTTCAGTAAAGAGATTACACGGAAGACGGGAGGCTGTAACTTACCATGTCTCTGCAGCTACTACCACTGCCTCTTGTATTCTATATAGGCTTTGGATAGGCACTGAAATACATGAGTCATCTCCAGCAGAATTGCCTACATAGCTTTGGAGATAAGTGTAACTAACCCCTTCAAGTCTCAAAGCAAAGGGTCCAGAGCAAAGTCCCTAAGAGTAAGGAAGCCAGCAAAACTTTCAGGATACTGTCCTTTCCCTTCTTGAAACATCAGCTCAACCTTTGTGTTGAAAACACAACAGAGCCCCAGCAATTTCCTGCTGTGTCTGCTTGTTGATAGGGGGAGCCATATCGAACATGTACAGCATCATGGCCGCTCGCTACAAGTACTTTCCGGAAGTTAAGACAAAGGGTATGGCGGCTGTGCCCAAACTCGTCCTCTTCACCTCAGAACACGTGAGTTGGAGACTCTGACTTGTGGACTGTGGTGGTTTTTAAGGGACTATCTGACTTTTAACCCCAAGCCTCCATCTGTTGCAGAGTCACTATTCCATAAAGAAAGCTGGGGCTGCACTTGGCTTCGGAACTGACAACGTGATTTTGATAAAGTGCAATGAAAGGTAGGCAGGGGAAGTGAGCATTAGGTTCTTGATGTATTAAATGTGTTCATCTGCTAAATTTGTTTTATTGTGCTTAAGGACTGACTCGGCACAGTGTGCCAAGCTGCTATTGGTCCGTTGAAAATATCCAGTTAAATTACTTTTTCCTGCTGATGATAGGGGATTTTTTTTCCTTGTATAATCTTGTTGATTCTTTATTTTAATGTCTTTCTTTTATAACAATTACAGGGGGAAGATAATTCCAGCTGACTTAGAGGCAAAAATTCTTGAAGCCAAGCAAAAGGTATGTGTGATTTGGTACATCTGAAACTTCAGTGAATACTTTTTAAAAAATGACCAGTTTCTGACCTACACAGTGAAAAATTTTGATACTAGGATAATTTTATTTCTCAGATTCCTATCTCAGATACTCACTTCTTTCCACCTTTTGCCCTCAAAGCTGAGTCTACGAGACATACATTGTGTGTGTGTGTGTGTGTGTGTGTGTGTGTGTGTGTGTGTGTGTGTGTAAAAAAAGAAGAATCAGCCATTAAATCACTATATGTCAAGTCATCAGTTTGATGTTCTTCAATAAATCAACTACCTGGGAGTCAGAAAAATTCAGACAAATTGAACTTTTTGCCTATTTCTTGTTAGATGTAATCTCATTTTAATAAGTGCAATTTTATCTTGGGACGCTGTTTAGCGAAGTGCTCCCGCGCCCCGGCAGATGGCTCACAGTACTTGGCAAATCCAGCTCAAAAAACTCTACTAAACAAAGCTGTGTTCGGTTCCCAGCACCAAAAGGCCTGGCATGTAAAAGTCACTCAGAAGAAACGAAACAAAATAACCCTGTTGAATGAATGAATGAACAAGAATACTTCTAGCTGTGGTTCTGATCCACACCAGCTCGGCTCACTGTTAGAAATGAATATTGTTGCCTTCCACTTCCCGTAGAAATGAGCAGATGGGAAGGTCGGATAGCACAAGTAAAGGGACTGGGAAGACGGCTCAGTGGTTAAGAGGGCATGCCACTCCTCCACGGAACCAGAGCTTTATTCCCAGCACCCACACCAGGCTTAACAACCACCTGTAACTCCAGCTCTAAGGTGTCTGAAATCCTTTCCTATGCTCTGAGGGCACTGGCGCGCGCGCGCACACACACACACACACACACACACACACACACACACACACACACAAATAAGAATATATTTTTTAAAATCCACTAATCAGCTGCCTCTTCCACCTTGTAGGGATATGTTCCCCTCTATGTCAACGCAACCGCAGGCACCACTGTTTACGGGGCTTTTGATCCAATACAGGAGATTGCAGACATCTGTGAGAAATACGACCTCTGGCTCCATGTCGACGTAAGTGCCCTCGCTCATACACAGCCCTGTCCTGTTCAGGGGCGGAAACAGCCCTACCCCAGCTGCTCTGAACACCCTCCCTGGCTCTTTCTACACATGTTAGCTCCTGCTCCTCCCCACCTGTCAGCCAGCCATGCATGAATAGTACCGGCCACAGAACCTGGTCCCCCTCTGGGATTCATGCCGGGTCTTTACTGACCAATAGTTGTCTGGTGTGGCTCCTTCTAGAATCTACTGTGATGAGCAGTGCCTCCCCTGGTTGCTTTATGTGGAGGAATGGATGCAAAGTAAAATATAGTTGATATGAGAGAGAGAGAGAGAGAGAGAGAGAGAGAGAGAGAGAGAGAGAGAGAAATAATACATAGCATACAGAAAGTGGCCGTGTGTGTGAGCACTCAGCCACTTGTCTGCACCCCCGTCTGTGACACTTCTAAGAATGCCTATGTGCTGCATGCAGGAAAGCAGGAAGCCACAGAAGACATGAGCAACTCTGAGAGTTAGTCTCAAAGTTTCCCAGGAACAGCAAGTGTGCACTCCTACATATGTGATTGGAGCCTTTTAGTTCTTCTTTCCTGCCTTATTCCCCCCCCCCCCCGTCCCCCTTCTGTCTATTCTCTTACTGGATGTGATTTCTTGGAAACAGACAATAGGAAAGTCTGTCCCGCTATTGAACCAATGGCTAACAAAGGCTGTGCTGTGTCCCATGCTATCCCAGGCTATCCAGTAAAACATGTCCCACAGTACCCACAAGAGTGTCTTGCTATGACTGGAACTTTGTGGGGTCTCCAAACCCAGCAGGAGTTGGTGCTTTCTGAGTATCTCAGGATCGGTTTGGAAGAGGCAGGCGGCTGCGCCTGCCTTTTAAACAGCCTTCAATACCTCCATGGCAATGGAGAGACATGTGTCGGGCTCAGAGAATCCCTGGCTTCCCACAGCACTTTGGGCCACTGGGTCTTGAGCCCCAGCCACCACAAGCTCCGCCCACTTTTTCTAGATCATTAAGACATTCTCTGGAGGAAGTTTATATAAAGAAATAGTAAGTGATGCACAGCCTGCCGTCTGTGCAACCAGAATTGTCAGTGTGGACTTATTCCATAGGTTATCTGTCCTTTGTGTCGCCCTGACTGGCCTGGAAGTCAAGGCAAGGATGTAGGCAAGGATGGCCTTGAACTCAGAGATCTGCCCGTTTCCGCTTCCCTAGAGCTGGGATTAAAGCCATGCCCAGCTTGGTTTTAGGTTCTTCAGGATCACAGCTCCTCTCGTCTCTTTTCCGTCCTTGCAGGCTGCCTGGGGTGGTGGGCTGCTCATGTCCCGGAAGCACCGTCACAAGCTCAGCGGCATAGAAAGGTACGGTGGACTTGGTAGCCTTCCCTCATCTGCATCAGAGACGCTGTACACCTCCGTCCAGCCCTTCCACTTCCAACCTTGATGTCAGCCTGAATTCCCCCAGCCCTGATTTTTTTCAGTGGGGGATCTCAATCTGGCTAGGCAAACTTTAGCTCGCCTGGTGCTTCTTGACTGTTTCCTGCATGCTTTATTTGAGTCCTCAGTTCACAATCGCAGGTGCCTAGGGAGGAGAAAAGAAAGGTGAAGCGGTCAGGGAGGTCTCTGATTTCTTCAGCTCTTCTTCCTCAGTAAGGTGACTGATGACTGGTAGACCCAGCTCCCCTCACTTATCTCGGTAGCTATGGTAAAAGAAAGACGGGAAGCAAAGATGTAGAAAAGAGTATTTCAGGCAGTGGGCATGGTCAGTACAAAGGACCCTGAGACATGACAGTCTTGAGGACCGTGGGCATGGAGCAAAGTGAAAGAGCTGAAGAGCCGGCCAGTAAGAAAACTGGGCCAGGCAAGCTCACCAGAACACTCTCCTAGCAACGACTCTGGCTTCATAGCTGCTGCTACTGTGCCTGCTCCCTTCTGCCTGTTCTGAAACGCCACTGTCAACATGAGGCTGGCTTCTGAAAGATGAAATATAGAACCCTGTAATTTGGGTGGAAATATACAGAATGTAGATGAGCCAGCCCAACTGTACTTTAGACTTCTCAGAGGGTTTCGTTTTCCATCCTTGGACCGAGGACCAGGTGAAGGAGTTGACGCTAGACCTGCTCTTTTTGACATTAAGGCATGCAAGTCTTCTGAAGGGCGCCAAACCCACATTGTGTCCTGTTCCCTTCCGCTTACAGCAGCAGAGAATCATTTACTTCATACCTTCAGGACATTCAGTAACTCATTTTTAAAGACATCTTATAAGATCTAAGTACAATTTTTTTTGTTTTGTTTTGTTTTGTTTTTCGAGACAGGGTTTCTCTGTGTAGCTTTGCGCCTTTCCTGGAACTCACTTGGTAGCCCAGGCTGGCCTCGAACTCACAGAGATCTGCCTGTCTCTGCCTCCCGAGTGCTGGGATTAAAGGTGTGTGCCACCACCGCCCGACCTAAGTACAATTTTTAATGGCTTGATTTGTGATAGCAGTGACAAAATTGGTTAAGTTCATGCCTTCTAAATGTGGCTTGACAGGGATTCTTTTCTATGACGTCAGCACTTAGTCAACCTTCCTGGGGATTCCTCCCAGGTCTCTTTCATGAGGTTCCCTTTTTGTGCATGTAAGGGAAAAGTTCTTCAACCTCTACCCCTTCTTGAAACTCAGAACACATACACACACACACACACACACACACACACACACACACACACACCATGAAGGACCTAAGGAAGAGGCTAAAAACCCACAGCAAGGGCTTAGTGCTGGGAGTGCACAGACAGTGTAATTCCAAGGCAGTTGTTATATCAGAGGTAACACCTTTCTCGGGTATTAAAATGCAGAGTCCAGCTGTGGCCAAGGCCATCAGAAAAGGGTCTGTAACCCACTGAAGCAAATTTCCCAAGTCTGAATCATTATACATTACACTCAGTTGTTTCTGCAATGTCCTAGCCAGTGTGCTCCTTAGTCATCTAATTGTGTCTGACAGAGTGATGCAGTTGCTAGGAGACCATGCTTGCTAAGTGAGCATTGCAGCCCAGGCTGGCAAAAAACCATGCTCATTTCTCACTTAATCACCGCTGTTAGCTGGTCCAGGTCTCCGGCAGTGCACTTAGGTCTTGAAGATCATTGCACTTAGGTGTGCCATCAGCAGGTAGGTCCTCATCACCGGCCCTTCTTTAAACCAAAACAATAAAGCAGGAAGAAGTCCAAGGCGGTAGCCTGGAAGGAGGCAGTCTAGTGTATGGATTGTGAGTGTTGGCTCTATAAAGAGAATCCTGGACTTGGACCTTGGATCCAGAACCTCTCAGCTGTGTGACTTGATAATGTGGTTAACCTGTCTGCGCAGCAGTTTCTCTATGGCAACTAGAAGTAACAGGAATATCTGCATCGTAGTGTTACTGTGAGAACTACATGCACCAGGCCCTGTGATAGGCATTACGTATTTTATGAACTTGTTTAAATTATGAACTCATTCTGATGAGATAGATGTAAACTCTGAAGCACAAATGTGTTATGCAATGTACACAAGCTAGGACATGTCAGGACTAGGATTCAGATTTGCACAGTATACCTGCAAAGCCTGAGTCCTTGGCCACATATCCAGTCATATATACCTAGAGCTCTGGGAAGAGTGGGACACATAATAAGTAAGTAAGTGGCAGCTGTTGTTGAGGGCAGTTATATAGAATTCAGCAGTGCAATACCTTGAGAGACAACCTGCAGCATGCGATTCTTGTTGAGGGTCCATTTAGGAGATGGGCCAAGGAAAGCATCTATGACTTCAGTGGAGGTGGGCGGGGTGTTCCTCAGGACAACAAGCTCTTCTCTCCCTTCCTCCAATCTTCTCAGAGGTTCCTATGTGTCTTCCAGGGCCAACTCAGTCACCTGGAACCCTCACAAGATGATGGGCGTGTTGCTACAGTGTTCGGCCATTCTGGTCAAGGAAAAGGTTTGTACTCCCCCTGGCAGCAAGCACATCCCAGTGCTTGAGAAAGGGACGGTTGGTAGCCCCATTGTGAGCCTGCAGATTGTCCTTGCCTACCCTCCTAGCAACCTCTATTTCCCTCTCGACTCTTGCTGTTGGCTGTGGTGGTATTGTGTTCCCCAAAATATTGTGAACCCTAATAAACTTATCTGGGGTCAGAGAACAGAAAAGCCACTAGATACTTAGGATAGGCAGTGGTAGCACACGCCTTTAATCCTAGCATTCCAGAGGCAGAAATCCATGTGTTCAAGGATACAGCCAAGCATGGTAACTCATGCCTTTAATCCTAGAAAGCCAGCCTTTAATCCCAGGGGAGTGGTGGTAGAAAGCAGAAAGGTATATAAGGCGTGAGGACCAGAAACTAGAAGCATTTGGCTGGTTAAGCTTTCGGGCTTTTGAGCAGCAGTTCAGCTAAGATTCATCCTAGATGAGGACTCAGAGGCATCCAGTCTGAGGAAACAGAATTAGCTGAGAAATTGGCAAGGTGAGGTGGCTGTGGCTTGTTCTGCCTCTCTGATCTTCCAGCATTCACCCCAAGACCTGGCCTCAGGTTTGATCTTATTAATAAGAACTTTTTAAGATTCCTGCTACAGTTGGCTGCCCTTTGTCTTAGGGTGCTTGGGACCCTGTTGGTGACAGACCCTTTAGTGAAATTCTTTGAGTATTTCTTCATGTCTGCACAGACCTGAGAGGGATTGCTGAGCCACCCAATCAATGAGAACAAACCATGCTCACTGGAACATACTTTGATTTCTTAGTAGATAGTTGTAGTCTCAATAGCTGAAAAAATAAAATGGAGAAATAAACACAAATACTGGCTTAGGGCACCGGGATTGTTAGCCAGAAGGCTTCTGTGAGGCCAACAAGAGGACTCACTGAGTAAAGGAGCTTGCTGACCATTGTGAGGCTCTGAGTTTTATCCCTGGAATCTACATGATGGAAGGAGAAAACTAATTCCCTCAAGTGTCTTCTGATCTCCACATGTATGCCATGGTGTACACATGTGTGTGCACATGCAAAATAAATGTAATTTTTTAAAAAGCTTCTGTAAATGAGTTGGAGACAGATTTTCTTCCTCCCCCACACCCAGTGCACTGATACTTCCTAAGCCTGCTGCAGGAGAGGTACCCACTCCAGCCTGTCTCTTGTGAGAATCAGAACTCACACAGGCTCTCCTCTACTTACCTTTACTTCATAGAGGGTCTTGCATACATTGGAAGAGTTTGGGGTGTAGCATCTAGGGGGATGGAAGTTCTTCACAGCACTAGCTTTCCCACCTGCTGAAGTTTGTACTCCAGCCCTGCCCAAAGAATGACAAAGTCATTCCTCTTTGAATGTGACGAACCTCAGAGCACCCACTCACATTTCCACATGTCCCTTAGAGGACAGTGAGGCCCTTGTAAGCATCCAACACAAGAGAACATTTTCTAACAGGAGCCACACAAGGCAAGGCAGGGTTAGGGGCAGAAAGGCAGGCAGGGGATTTTCCAAGAGCGGCTTTGAAGGACATCTGAACCCATGAAAGGCCTCAGAAGAAAAGACGCGTGTCCCCAAATCCCTCCTTGCACCCACATCTCTGACTGGCGAATGCAGTTGCTTGTGTCTTGATTTCTGTGGCAGGGTATACTCCAAGGATGCAACCAGATGTGCGCAGGCTACCTCTTCCAGCCGGACAAGCAGTATGACGTCTCCTATGACACCGGTGACAAGGCGATTCAGTGTGGCCGTCACGTGGACATCTTCAAGTTCTGGCTGATGTGGAAGGCAAAGGTATGAAGGGGGACATCCAGGAAATGGAACTATGGCTAGCACAGACTTCCTGGTGAAGGACAGGCAGCCATGTATCATGGATAATCCACTGCGCGTGAAACTGTGTCCAGATAACTGAGTTAACTATATTTTCTTTGTGAATGGAATAACTCCCTCCCTGTGCCAATCCTCTCTTCTCCAGCCCATTCTCCTTAGTTTGAGTCACCGTGGAAATTTCTTATTCTTACAATTCTCTTATTACTAAAAATGTCATCAAGATAAGGACTTCCACAATAATTCTTTTTAAAATTTAAAAAAAGTTATTTTTATCTATTTTGTGTGTGTGTGTATGTGTGTGTGTGTGTGTGTGTTCATGAGTGTGTGTGTGTGTTTATGAGTGTGTGTGTATGTGTGTGTGTGTGTGCTGTGGTGTGCAGGTGGAGGTTAGAAGGACACTTGCAGAAGTTGGTTCTCTCCTTGCACCATGTGGGTTCCCAGATCAAACTCAGACTGTCAGCCTTGGTGGCAAGCACCTCTACCCACTGAGCCATCTTGCCTTCCCTCCACAATAATTCTTAAGAATTCTAAAATTATTTAGTGCAGATATAGAAAAAGATATAAGACTACTGTGTTAGTCTGAAAAGAATCCAGAATTCCTTTATGAGGCACCTCATCAAGAAATATATATGCATATATACACATATATACATATGTATGTATATGTACATAGACTACAGTTTAAAGTTCCACTTAAATAATGGCTGTCCCATTACTTACACTTCATACTCTACTCTGGAAACTGCATAGTGTGTGCATTGTGTGTGGTGCCTGTGTAGATGGGTGTATGTGGCGCTTTTGTGTGTGTGGTGCTATATATGTATATGTGTGTATGAGGCTGTGTGTGTGTGTGGCACTTTCTGTGCATGTGTTTGTGGAACTCTGTGTGTATGGTGCTGCTAGGATTCGAACTTGACACTTGATTCTGGGGACTCATGCTGCTGAACTGAAGTACACTGTGCTTGCAGCCATCACCCTCCTTGGGCTGCATTTCTGAATTTATGATAAAGCTAAAAAAAATGAGGAAGGGAGATTATCATGTGACTGTTTCCAAAGCATGTTCATGCAGCCTGGATAAAGACGATTTGGATCTCACAGCCTTGCATCACATCTGTTGTTTCTATTTAGCTTCTGTTTGTTAATTTTAATAATTTCCATAGTACAGATTTGGACTAGCTTTCCCTCCGAACAGTAAGGCTTTCCAGCAATATCTAGTCAGATACTTATTTCTTCTATAGGAAAAACTGGCAGGTGATTAGTTTTCTTCCTTGTTAAGTCATCTTGCCTTAATGTAGAGTCTGCATTTGATTTCTCCCACAAAGTAATTGCAGGCATTTTGAGCATATAAATGCCTTCAGCACTATAAGAGAAAGAGCCCTATCATTTTGCACTGCTATAATGACCACACGGTCTGTCTCCATAATTACAGCTTCATTTTGTCTAACAGTGGCCTCTTGAACTGTCCCCAGGAGGTTCAGCCCCTGGCTTGTGGAGGGAAGATCCTGGGGTGGAATTCCTTTGCAAGGGGGAGTCCCCGGGCCACTACTTAGAGAGCCTCCTGATTTGCCAGCTCTGGGTTCTGCCCAGGCTCATCAGCATCTACAGGCCAGCCTCATGCGTCTGTTCTCACTAACACCAACCCACTCAGCAGCCTGCATGCTGCTCTGCCAATCAGCCACGCTGGCTTCTGAAACTCACGCTCAACCAGTTTGTCAATAGTTAGAGCTAGTGCAGTCTTGAGTAGTACACTGAAACCCGTGGCTTCCACACCTGCCTCCTGGCCTGTCGCTGGAAGGGAACAACACTGTTCTGTGAAAGGTGGATTGCCTGTGAGGACTGGGGACAGGTGTGGCCAGGATTCATGGCTGGGGAGGATGCAGTCCATGAGAGTGTCTTTCAAAGCATCTATGATGAAGAACCAGTTGATAGTTCCTTTGACCTGTCGTGGACCAATATGAAGCTGTTAGGAAATGAAATGTAAAACACAAAGCTGGAGTCGTTACTTGCTATTACCATCAATAGATATTTGTACTTGCTTTAAAGTTTTTGGATGGAACCAGGAGATGACTCAGCAGGTAGGGGTGCTTGCCACCAAGTGTTTGAGCCCCAGGAGTGACATGGTGAAGAGAAGACCTGACTCCCACGCACTGTCATCTGATCTTCACACACAGGCACACACAAGGACACTCATGCCAGAGAGAGAGAGAGGGAGAGAGGGAGGGAGGGAGGGAAGGAGAAAGACAGACAGTCAGACAGAATAAATAACCGATTTTTTCAAGCTCTTAATTTCAGCTTCTCTGCTCATTCCATCCTGGGCCTGCTACAGTCTGTAGTCTGGTCTCAGTCCAGATACGACATGTTGAGTGGCACTATCCAGAAGCAACTAGCTTGTGGCTAACTTGTAGGACGCTAACGCGCTGCTGAGGACAACTTCCAAGAGACCAAACCAAGGTCTTCGGAAGAGAAAACATTTTCTTGCACGCAGGGCTATGAGGAAGCTGCACGGATTTCATTAGCTGGTTCTTCCTAACTGTCTCCAAGACTACACTTCCTTATTTGACTCATAAACAAGGACAGCATAGCCTTCCCAAATGACCTCCACAGGGAAATGCCACTTGATATCAACAAACACAGTTCTCTTCTTTGAAACAGGGTACTGTGGGATTTGAAAATCAGATCAACAGATGCCTGGAGCTGGCTGAGTACCTCTATGCCAAGATTAAAACCAGAGAAGAATTTGAGATGGTTTTCGATGGTGAGGTAGGTTGTCTTCATGGACCAGACATGGTGCTCCCAGAAAAACCAGGAGGGGAGTTCCAGAAGCTTGGATGATTGACATCTCATCATCTCATCCAAAAATAGGACTTAAACTTTTCCCATGCATGATCCCTTTCACCCAAGATATCGTTACACATCTCCGGGGATATAGAAATAAAAAATAGACATATTGAGGATGAATAGTAAAGCTAATTATTTTAAAGCAATTCTCTGGTAGACAGTTTTGCTATGTACTAAAGACTAAAGTGAATTTTCATACTGATGAGATGGGTGCTCTTGTTTATTTTTACACGAAGAATTAAATTTTGGCTGGCTGTGTGATATTGCAAGATGTAGAGGATCCTTACCAGTTTTTCAGAGTTGAATGAGATTTTGATTTTACCATCTTCAATGAAGAGGAGGCTGCTTTGCATTAATATATAGTATATATAGTACAAAGCTGGCAGAATGTCAATAGGAAAATATTAAAAGTCCTTGTTTTCTGTAATTGAGCCATTTTCTAGAGGCACAGAACACTTTATCCATACAGTGCAAACACTGCTGTTCATAGCATGCAGCAGGCTGGATTCTGAGGGGAGCTGTTTCAGGCAGCCCTCCTTGACATTGTGTGGCACTACATGCAGTACAGGTATGAATGCTGTATGCTCAAAACCAAGTCTGTAGTGAGGTGACATGAGCAACATTCCAGGCGCTGCTGGCGAGCCCAGATTCTTTAATTTAGAGTTAAGTTTTGGTCATTCTAGCATCAGAAGTCTTTGCAATCGCCCACACTCAGTCATACAACCCCATATAAAGTGACAATGCGCAGTTAGAGGTGCTGAGCCCTGAAGGATGTGGCTGTCAACCAGCCCTTCACACCTAGAGTGCTTCCGGTGGCAAGTCCTAACCCTTCATTGTTCTGAGCTCTGTCTTGAGTTGGACTCTATCCATGATAAGTATCTCCCAGACCTAAGAAGCTTAGAAATCAGGTGTAGCCTCATCTTCCAAGGCTGGCTCTAAATGAGGGTTTGCTGTCCATGGATTCATTATGAAGAGAGCCAGATAAACTGCCTCTACCTAGGTTCACACAGTCCCCTTATTATACACAGTAAAGTACCTGTCAGCCCCATGTTTCCTGAGTGCCAGCCATGTGCCAGACACTGGGTTATATATTATTAGCCAAAACAAATACTGTGTCTGCCCTGGTCGAGTTCACAGTTGAATAAAGCAATATGGAATCACTGCCAGTCCTGGTAAAAAGAAAGCCTGTTCATAACCCGCTGTAGCCTAGCACCACCCACAGCTGGCATGTGTCTATTTACACTTCTCAAGATGGCATGTGAGCGTCACCAAAGATCACCAGAGTCCGGAGCACTCACAGTCAGCATGTGCTGCGCCTGCACCTGTCTGTGGGGCTTTCCTTTATGTTAGGGTTTACACTTTCTAGTAGAAGGTTGAAATGAGAACTGATGTCTCCAGCCACCTAGAAGCAGGCACAGTGCTGGTGACATTGAAGGAGAAAACTGCAGACCTCTGTCACCAACAAACGCATACCGAATCAGTAAAGGAAGCTGAGCAGCTTTCCCTCTGCACAAACGTCAAAGTAACACCCTTTTCTGAATTACTCAAATGCCATTATTTTTAGTGTTTCAAGGTACAAAGGCAGTAGGTTTGGGGAATCTAGAAAGTTGGTTGGGGCTTGGGGAGACTGGATAAGCTGTGTTTCCTGCCTGGTCTATTTATGCAACCCTTTGCTTTGGAGGTATTCAGACCTCTTTCTTTTGGACTGAGGATGGAAAAAAACGTTTTTTTCTCCATAACTGCTTCTGGATTTTGGTCAAGTTCTAATCATTTTAATTTTGTTTGCTTGATTGTCTCTTGAAATGTCTGCAGCCTGAGCACACAAACGTCTGTTTCTGGTACATTCCACAAAGCCTCCGAGGGGTTCCAGATAGCCCTGAGCGGCGAGAAAAACTGCACAGGGTAAGGACGTACTTCCGGTCTCATCTGCCCCACCCCCTGCTGTTTGCCTCCCTGGTCAGCTGGTCAGGCCATCCTCCTGCCCCTGTGCCTCTCAAAGGGGAAGGATAAAAAAGCAAAGCCTCAGGGTGGGCTCCTGGGGAATGGGGTGCTATATCTTGATATATACTTCTGGGGTCCGCATTGCCCCCTTGCTACAGTTCAGATACGATAGGAACCTCTCAAAGATGGAGTCCCACCTTGGAATGGCATATTTCATTACAGAGGCTCTGTGCACAGCAGGTGAATGGTAAACATCTTCCTTGGAACGTCCCGCATTCCCCTGTGTCTGTCATTTTACTAAGTCCAAGCCTACTTGAATGCTGACTCATCTTCTCTGTTGATTCCTACATCAAGTTTTATCCATTCCGAGTTGTTGACGTATTTATGTAACAGGTTAGGCATGCATCCACCCAATGGATATTTGATAAACTCAGTCTGTACACTCCAGGCCACACACAACCATAACTTGTAGTGTTGTCTGTCTTTATTTCTTTTTTTTTTTTTTTTCATTGTATTATCATTGTTCCAAGACTGGCTTTCAAGATTCAGTTGCCCGGTGCTTTCTAAATAAACTCATAGTTGGGTGGGCTGAGCTATTAGCTGTGAAAGATACTTAGTTCTAAAAGTGTTTTTGTTGTTGTAGACGAATAGCAAAAAGTAAACCAAGTTGTTCTGTTTAAAAAAAAAGGAAGGGGGAGGGGGTTGTCACCATCGGTGCTCAGTCTGGATTTATCTTCTCCATCACAAGGTGGCCCCCAGGATCAAAGCCCTGATGATGGAGTCAGGGACAACCATGGTTGGCTACCAGCCTCAGGGGGACAAAGCCAACTTCTTCCGGATGGTCATCTCCAACCCAGCTGCCACCCAGTCCGACATCGACTTCCTCATTGAGGAGATAGAAAGGCTGGGCCAGGACCTGTAAGCCCCCTTGGCTGCACCCGAGTCCTCCGCGATGCTCCCTCCCCTCCGGCACCCTTCAGTAGCTGACACACCCGGGCCATTTCACTGAAGGAAATGAAAATCTTTTCAACAATGTTTGTCACAACCTCACGTAAGCTTGTTTGTTAGCGCTAGCAAGAAATAATGTTCTTAAAAAAAAAAAAAAAAAACAACTGCACATTAGGAACAGAGTATATATGTACAGTTATATATACCTCTCTATGTATATGTATGTATCGTGAGTGTGGCTTAGTCCCAGACCACAGCATGTCTCCCGTCCCCTAGAGAATTAGCCTCGCCCCCCGAAGTTAGGAAGAGGCTGCCTGCAGGACAGATGGCACCCCCACTGCTGTGTCCTCGGGACCCAGGGAAATGCTGCAGGTGGGAGCCTACCTCCCTGTCAGAGCTGTTCCCACCTGAAGGGATGACGAATGTCAGAAAGCACCTGTAGATGACAAGTGTCACGCCCTCCCCGTTAGTCCCCCGCTAGGGGAGACAGTAGCAGAGCCTGTCACAATTGTGCCGTTGCTGTGTTTCTAGAGACTAATTTGTGTAGACCGTGTATGTTACCGTTGTCTGTCTTTGGGCAGGGGGGAGCACATATAATGATTTAATTGTATGTCAGTGAATATTGCTTATTTATATTTGAATATATACCATGTTAAAGAGGCATCTTGTATTTTCTTCCCATTTGTAATGTATCTTATTTATATATTAATGAAGTAAGTTCTGAATACTGTTTATGGTATTTTCGTGCATTTGTGAGCCAAAGAGAAGAGATGAAAATTAGTGAGACTTGCATTTATATTAGAGTGCCCTTAACATAATGATTTAAACCTATGTGTACTGTCTGGAAAAGAATTCTGATACTGTACATAGAGTCGTGTATATGGAAGTTCCGCTTCAGTAGCCTCCGCTCTTCTTCCCCGTCTGGCTGTATGTCGGGTGTTCTCAATGCTTTTCTAGTAACTGTTGAATAATAACGACTAGATATCCTGTAATTTTGTAGTAGTACATGACCAATCTCTGTGACTCGCTTAGCTGAAACCTAAGGCAATGTCTCTGAAGATCTCCGATACACTGACCAGTCCCACAAGTGTTTTTGAAGATATGAAACCCACACTGTGCGTTTTAGAGTATGCAAGAAAAATATAAATAAATAAAAAATATTCTCCATGAAGAACTTGAACCATTTTTTCTTCCAGTTTGTGTTTCATACATATATATATATATATATATATATATATATATATAGGAAAAAAAAAGAGTTCCAGAAGCCTTTACTTGGGATCATCCATGGCCCATTCATTTCCCACCAGCTGGCTTGAGGTGATGCTCCGTCTCGTGGTTAAGCTGAGCCTTAACCAACAGTTGTAGGTTCCTATGCCCTTCATTGAGAAAATCGCTGGGTCTGTAGTTTAATTATATTTGCTCTTTGTGCCCAGAGAAGGAAAAGCAAGCCCTGTTTCTCACTCTCCTGACTACGTCTAGGAGTTGCATGCTTCATCAGTGAACGAATATTTCCGTCCTCTACCTCAGGGACAGTTGTGGGCCCGAGGTTGCAGTGGGGGGTGTGGCAGACAAATACCCCTTCTAGTTTGGACCTTAGATCATCTGGCATCTTTGCTTGTCAGTCACAGAATCACAGCTTCTTGTTATCTGTGCTTGTACAGTGGTTCCGACTTATTTCCTTAAAATACATATTTAGTTGCTGGATCATAAGGAAAAAGGCCTCAATTACTGCACTATTCTGTTAAGCTATAAACAGTACCTTATTCACTAAATACAAGGCTTTGTCTACAGCACACGTGGGAGATAGAGATGTGACCCTTGTACATAGCACTGAGATTGATTTAACAAACTGGACCACAGGGAGTGGTCACAAAAAACACGTTATTCTTTTCCCTTCTATTCTTTCAAACCCTTCCTGTGGGTTTCTCCCCTTCATGTTCTTATTTGAATTCAGTCCATTCCCATAGCTTTTCTGGCCTCTCTGGTACAAGGAGTGCCTTGTTTTGGCAGTCAAGTGTCCAGTTCCATGAAATAAGAGTGCTTTCGAGGGCCTGGAGAGAGATGGCTCAGCAGTTAAGAGCACTGATTGCTCTTCCAGAGGACCTGGGTTCAATTCCCAGCACATACATGGCAGCCCACAACTGTCTGTTAACTCCAAGATCTGAAACCTTCACACAGACATACATGCAGGCAAAACACCAAAGCACATAAAGTAAAAACAAATAAATTAAAAAGAAAAAGGTGTATGTGCTACCACACCCCGTGACATCATTAACAAAAAGTTTTATGCAGCATAGAGTTCCTCTCTGCCCCTGATTCTGCCATTGTTTCAGGCTGCAAGCTCCTTGTAGAAAGGTGAGGGGACTGCTGATGTGTTCTCTTCAAAATCTCTTTCAGCTCATTTTTCTAGCAACTGTATTTTCTCAGGTAGGTCAGAACTGTAGGCAGAAAGGGCTAAAGTAACTAAGGAATAATTTTTTAAAGACTTTTAAAATCATTTTAAATTATGTGTAGGGGTGTGTGTGTGTGTGTGTGTGTGTGTGTGTGTGTGTGTGTGTGTATCTGTGTGGGAGTTTGTGCACGTGAGTACAAGTGCCCCAGAAAGTCAAAAGCATAGAATCCTCTAGAATTAGAGTTGCAGATAACTGTGACCCCCCATCCCCACCATGTGAATGCTGAGGACCCAAGAGTATGAAAGGCAGTGTTCACTCTTAACCAATGAGCCATCATCCAGATACCAAAGCCATAATTTTACCAAGTTGTTACATCTGGCATTAGGTCTTCTGGACCACAAAGGATGTTTTTGTTTGTTTTTAGTGGGACAATTTAGGAGTAGAATTAAGGAGACATTTTAAAATTAAGGTAAATGCATTCTTTATAGTGTTCTGTGTGATGTTCAGTGAGTTCTGACAAGCCAGTTTGTCATGTCACTGACGGCATGATCAAAGTCCACCCCAGAAAGTTCCCCTGTGCCTTTGACCTGAGCTTCCCTCGTCTCCCAGACTCTGCAGCCCAGCTTGCTGGCCTCTTGAGTTCCGCCTTCCATCTCATGTTCATGCTAGACCATGTGGCCTTCAAGTGTGCTTCTTTCTCATTACCTAAAGCATTTGGGACCATGCACGTTGTCTGTGTAAGCGTCCGTTTCTACCTCCGCATGCTCTCCCACTTATATGGAAAACCACAAATTATTTGAAATTTAAGGAGTTTCCAGTTTGGGGCAATACAATAAAATTATTCTAAACATTAGCATGTATATGAACACAGATGTGATTTAATGTGGGTAAATAGTTATGTAGGTGCAGGATTCCCAGATCATATGCTGAGAGCACGCTTCAGTTTAAAAGAAACTGTTGAGCTAATTAAATGAAACCTGTAGGGACTAGCTTTGGGTTCCTGCTTAGCCCATGGAGGTGTAAACACAGTGGAAGCCTCATATGTTAGAGGCTTTACCTCTGATAACTCCTTCAAGATTTATTTTACTATTTTGATGTATGTGTATGTGTGTATGTGTGTCTGTGTGTAGTGCAGGTGCCAGAGGAGACCAAAGGTATCGGATTCCCCTGAGCTGGAGTCCCAGGTGGTTGTGAGCCATGCAGCATGGTTGCTGGGAACTGAATTCAGGTCCTCTACCAGAGTCATACGTACTCTTAAGCACTGAGTCATCTCTCCAGCTCCTGATAACTCATCTTTTAAAGATGTGTTTATTTTTAATTTTATGTGTACGGGTGGTCTGCCTGCTAGTTGCATTAGCGCAGATACTTCAGTTGGCTTGAGCATGCTTTCAGGAGTAAATACCATGAGTTTTTTCAGGTTTTTGTCTATTTGTTTCATTTTCAGCCTTTATGCAGATGTTGTTCTGAGTATCGCTATTTCCCAGTGCACATGTACAAAGGTTTTCTAGGATTAATCTAGAGAGGAAATGTCAGAATCACGTAAAGCAGTAGTCATGCTTAAGTGTCAAGTCCAGCTCCCGTGGGCCTTACTGCAAAGTCTCACCATCACTTGGCCTAACATTTTGCACTCTGGAGACAGAATAGCCATTAGATTGATCAGTTGTGTGCTGTTTAGGCTTTTTGAAAGTGGACTCAGGGAGCCAGGAAGCCCTCCCTTGTCCCAGACTCAGGCCTGTTCATCACAAATGTCCCCCCAAATCCCCTGCCCTGAGGTAGTCTGGACCCCCAAGTCTAAGACAGAGAGATAGGAAAAGCAGCACACAGCTAAGGGTATGAAGAACATGGCATCCTTGAGAACGGCTGGAAAGCAAACCATTTCCAACAGAGATGGTTGTGTTTATCCCATAGTCTAGAAATGGTGGCATGGGGAACGAGAAGCTGGACACTCATCCCTAGGAGAAAACTCTCTAACCAAGACTCAGTCAGAACTCCAGCTGACTGCTTCAGTGGGGCTTCCTCGGTTGATTCTGTGGGACGTTGGACTTGCCCGTTGATGTTATCATCTGCTTTCTTGTCTTTCACTTTTACCCACTAGTCTTAGTTGAGATAACTATTGCTATGATGCAACACAAGACCAAAAGCAGCTTGGGGCGGAAAGGACTTATTTGGCTTATACATCATGGGTTATAGTCCATTGCAGGAAGTCTGGACAGGAACTCAAGCAGGGCAGGCACCTGGAGGCAGGAGCTGAGGCAGAGGCCATGGAGGAGTGCTGCTTACTGGCTTACTCCTCATGGCTTGCTCAGCCTGCTTTCTTGTTTTGTTTTTTGGGTTTGCTGTTGTTGTTGTTGTTGTTGTTTTGGTTTTTCAAGACAGGGTTTCTCTGTGTAGTTTTGGTGCCTGACCTGGATCTCGCTCTGTAGACCAGGCTGGCCTCGAACTCAGAGAGATCTGCCTGCCTCTGCCTCGCGCATGCAGGGATTAAAGACGTGCCACCACCGCCCAGCTCAACCTGCTTTCTTAAGGCACCCAGGAGCACCAGCCCAGGGATGGCCCCATTCACAGTGTGCCGGGCCCTTTCCCACCAATCACTAATTAAGGAAATACTCTATAGCCAGATTTCATGGAGGCATTTTCTGAATGGAGGTTCCTCCTCTCCAGCCACTCTAACTTGTCGAGTGCACATAAACCATCCAGCACACCGCTTTCTGTCTGGCTGCTCCAGTTGTTTCTTTGGATGAGGTAGGTGCCTGATTTAACGATGCTTTGCTATATACCCACGATTGCTATTCGCCCTATACTTGTGCTTGCCACACACTTAATAAACCCACTCCTCTGAAACCAAAATGCTTGCTATTGTAGATAATCCTCTGGACTGCACAGGCGAGTCTGAGATAGTGTTTCACTGTGGTGGATTTCAAGTCTTCCCTGACTACAGATACAGGTGGACATCCTTCCCCATTATTATTATGAGCCGCCTGTGATCTAAAGGACTCTTGACCTTTTTGCCCAATTCTCAAGTGAGATGGCTCCTCCTTTTCATGTTAGGTGGTCTTCCTATCTTCCCAACGCTTGTTTTGTTTTATTTTGTTTTGAGAAGACCACGTAGCCGAGGCTGACCTCGATCTTGTGAACTTCCTGCCTCTGCATCCTGAGTATTAGGGAGGCAGGCATGAGCCACACTAGGCCTTGCTTCTAATTCTTTTCTAAATTATATGTTTGGCAAATATCTTCTCCTAATCTGGGGTTTGCCTTTCACTCAGTAAATACTCTTTTGAAAAGCATACATTCTCACATTTAATGTAATAAAGCTCCCAATGCTTTTATTTGTGGTTTCTGTCTCCGCACATCATCTCCAAGTTCGTTCCTGGCCCAAAGTCACAAAGCTATTTCCAGATATTCACATCTAGGGTTTGAGAACTGTCTCTTTCTGTTTAAATCTTTAGTCTACCTTGATACCTTGAATTGATTTTGTGTTTGGTTCTTCTATGAGAGTGAAAGACCCATGATTAGCCCTCTCATCTTTCATATAAATTTTAGGACCAATTCATCAACTTGCACAAAATGATTCCTGCTGGATTTTTTTTTTTTTTTTTTTTTTTTGCTGGAATCTCAATTCTGTGAATCAGTTTAAAGAATACTAACACCTTTTTCAATATTGCATAAAGCAACAATTGTGCTAGGGTCCTCTAAAGGAGCAGAGCGAGTGTGTGTGTGTGTGTGTGTGTGTGTGTGTGTGTACACCCCCCACACACACACACACACAGACCTTTTGAATTGACTTACATTAAAACAGTGATGACAGTTCTCTCACACCTGAGCAGCTAAGCCTGCAATGCTGGGTGTCTCAGCAGTTGGGGTCATCCCCCTGTGGCTGTCTCACACTGGGGAGGCTCACAACCCAGTTGCTTCATCCACAAGGCTGGATTCCTCAGCAGTCCTAATCTGGTGACAAAAACCTGGAAGACTCTTAGAGAGCCACCGATCCTTAGCTCATGGTGGCACCTGAAAATGCTGGTTCTGGTGTCAGCGAAGGAATCAGCAGCAGCTCCAACAGGGTGAATCAGCTCAGCAGGCAAGAGGGAAGGCCACGTGGGCAAAAGGTGAACAACCCTCCTTCTGCCCGCCCTTTTGATCTGGGTTGCTATACTTTGGGGGTGGGTCTTCCCATATTAATCAAGGCACTCAGGACCATTCTTCAGTCAAGGCTCAGTACTTGGTTGGTTCGAATTTGTGACAAGTTGACTCTAAAATCAACCATAACAGCAACCTAAAGCACAGTATAGAGCTCCATTTAACTAGGTCAACTTTAATACCTTTCAATTAATTTTCCTAACAAATATGCCCTACATCCAACGGATCTTTCCTAGGTGCCTTATATTGTCATATGTTTAAATAGCATCCCTTATAAATCTCATTTTCTGATTGATTATGGTTGATACAAATGGAATTGGGATAATGTTCTCAAAGCCAGAAAGTTTCACAACACCTGAGACCTTTGTGGTCTGGGCTTGAGATGGAAGTTGGAGCTGTGCCCTCCGCCCCCCATTTTGCAAATCTACACCATTCATGTCAGCATTCTCTAAGAAGGACTGCGTGTGTGTGTGTGTGTGCGTGTGTGTGTGTGTGTGTGTGTGTTCTTTTTTTCCTTCTCCTTTCTTGCCCAGCGATTTAGATTAGTTGCTATGTATGTTCTGGTGGCTGTTTTCTTTCCTCGCCACCTTCATGGTTATACTCTGGCTTTCTCCGGTTACTCTAGGTGTCAGAGAGTACCTGTCTCTGGTTACTCTAGGTGTCAGAGAGGACCTGTCTCCGGTTACTCTAGGTGCCATACAGGACCTGTCTCCAGTTACTCTAGGTGTCAGAGAGTACCTGTCTCCAGTTACTCTAGGTGTTATAGAGTACCTGTCTCTGGTTACTCTAGGTG
>CABHPP010146587.1:27014-41795 GCA_902168425.1 Peromyscus attwateri | reverse complement strand
TGCCTGCCCCCACCAATCCACCAGTCTCTCTTCAGAAAAGGGATATCCTCGCATGGATATCAGCCAGCCATGATATATCAACTTTAGGAAGACTAGGCATCTTCCCTCGTATTAACGATGGACAGGGCAGTTCAGGATGAGGAAAAGGGTTCCAAAAGCCAGCAACAGACAGCCCCTGTTCCCACTGTTAGGAGTCCCACAAGAAGATCTAGCTACAAAACTGAAACATATATGCAGAGGGCCTACTTCATTCCCTACAGGCTCCCTGGTTGTCAGTTCAGTCTCTGTGAGCCCCTATGAACCCAGGTTAGTTGGTTCTGTGGGTTTTCTTGTGATGTCCTTGACCTCTCTGACTCCTACTTCCTTCCCCTCTTCAGAAAGGTTCCCTGAGCTCCTTCTAATGTTCGGCGGTGGGTCTGTGCATCTGTTTCCATCATTGCTGAAGTCTCTCTGATGACAAATGGGTTAGGCACAAATCTATGAGTATAGCAGAACATCATTAGAAATAATCTCATTGGCCTTTTTTTTTTTTTTCTATCCTATCTATCCTAGGCCTCTAGGCTATCCAGCCTCTGAGTCTTGGCCCTCCAGGCAGTGTCAGGGATGGGCTCCCTCTTGTGGCATGGGTCTCAAGCTGGACCAGTCATTGGTAGTGTACTCCCACAATTTCTGCACCACCTTTTACCCTTGCACATCTTATAGGCAGGATAAATTGTGAGTTGAAAGTTATGTGGCTGGGTTAGTGTTCCAATCCTTCTATTGGAAGTCTTGCCCAGTTACAGGAGATGGCTAGTTCAGGCTCCATAACCCCATTGCTAGGAGACTTAGCTAGGATCACCCTCAAGATTCCTAGGGGATTCCATTGTACTGGATTTCTAGATCGTCCCTAGATGCCCCACCAATTCCAGTTGTCTTTCCCAGTACTCTCTCCCTCCATCCCCCCTCTACCTGATCCCTCCTCAACCCCCTCCACCTTTGATGTCTATCCTATTTCCCCTTCCCAGAGAGATTCATTCTCCCCCACCTTAAGCCCTCCTTGTTACTTAGCTTCTCTGGGTCTGTGGATTGTAGTGTGATTATCCTTTACTTTACAGCTAATATCCACTTATAAGTGATTACATACCATGTTTATCCTTCTGAATCTGGGTTACCTCACTCAGGATGATTTTTTTTCTAGTTATACCCATTTTCCTACAAATTTCATGTCAATGTTTTTAACAGTTGAGCAATACTCTATTGTGAAAATGTACCACATTTTCTTATCCATTCTTTAGTTGAGGGCTATCTAGGCTGTTTCCAGTTTCTGGCCATTATGAATAAAGCAGCTATGAACATAGTTGAGCAAGTGTCCTTGTGGTAGGATGGCGCACCTTTTGGGTATATGCCCAGGTATTGCTGGGCCTTGAGGTAAGTCAATTTCCAATTTTCTGAGAAACTGCCATATTGATTTCCAAAGTAGATGTACAAGTTTGCACTCCCACCGAGTGCCCCCTTGCTCCACATCCTCGACAGCAGGAGCTGTCCCTTGTGTTTTTTAGCTTAGTCATTCTGACAGGTGTAAGATGCAATCTCAGAGTCGTTTTGATTTGCATTCCCCTGATGGCTAAGGATGCTGAACATTTCTTCAAGTGCTTCTCTGTCATTTGAGATTCCCCTGTTGGGAATTCTCTATTTAGAGCTGTACCTCATTATTTAATTGGATTATTTTTTTTGATGTTTAGTTTCTTCAGTTCTTTATATATTTTGGATATTAGCTCTCTGTCAGATGCAGGGATGGTGAAAATCTTTTCCCATTCTGTAAACTGCCGTTTAGTACTATTAACTGTGTCCTTTGCCTTACAGAAGCTTTTCAATTTCATGAGGTCCTATTTATTAATTGTTAATCTTAGTGCCTGGGCTATTGGTGTTTTGTTCAGGAAGCTGTCTCCTGTGCCAATGTATTCAAGGCTATTCCCTTCTATCAAGTTCAGTGTATCTGGTTTTATGTTGGTGTGCTGTTAATTTGCAAGTATGAGGTCTCTGCAATTTCTTTATGAAAGCACTTAGTGCTATGAACTTTCTCTTAGGACCACTTTCATTATGTCCCATAAGTTTGGGTATGTTGTGCATTCATTTTCATTGAATTCTAAAAAGTCTTTAATTTCTTTATTTCTGCCTTTACACAGTAGTCATTCAGTAGAGAGTTGTTCAGTTTCCATGAGTTTATATGCTTTCTGTTGTTGTTGAAATGCAGCTTTAATCTGTGGTGATATGACAGGATGCAGGAGGTTATTTCAATTTCCTATATCTCTTGAGACTTGCTTTGTGACTGAGTATATAGTCAGTGGTTCCATGAGGTGCTGAGAAGACATGTTTGGGTGAAATGTTCTGTAGATATGTTAGGTCCATTTGGTTTATAACATCTGTTAGCACCACCACTATTTCTCTGTTTAGTTTTTGTCTGGATGATCTACCCTTTGGTGACAGTGAGATATTGAAGTCCCCCACTATCAATGTGTGAGGGTTGTTGTGTGATTTAGGCTGTAGTAGTATTTCCTTTACAAATGTGGGTGCCCTCCTCCCTCTCTTCGACTGGACTCCAACCAGAGCTTAGCTGTGGATCTCTGCATCTGCTTCTATCAGTTACTGGATGAAGGTTCTATGATGACAATTAGGGTAGTCACCAATCTGATTACAGGAGAAGGCCAGTTCAGGCACCCTTTCCACTATTGCTTGGAGTCTTAGCTGGGTTCATCCTTATGGGTTCCTGGGAATTTCCCTAGCACCAGATTTCTCCCCCATAATGGCTTCTTATGTCAAAATATCTCTTTCCTTGCTCTCTCCCTCCATGCCTCCCCCAAGGTGATAGTCGGAGCTCATTGACTCTGGACTGACAGCTGGGGAACTGAACCTGTATGGAATAGAACTAGGCCCTCTGAATGGGTGACAGTTGTGTGGCTTGGGCAGTATGTGGGGCTACTGGCAGTGAGACCAAGATTTATCCCTAGTACATGAACTGGCTTTTTGGAGCTTATGCCCTATGGAGGGATACCTTGTTCAGCCTTGATGCAGAGAAGAGGGTCTTGGTCCTGTTTCAAATTAATATACCAGACTTTGTTGACTCCCCACAGGAGGCCTTACCCTCTCTGAGGAGTGGATGGGGGGTGAGATGGGGGAAATGTGG
This sequence comes from Peromyscus attwateri, assembly GCA_902168425.1. NCBI lineage: Eukaryota > Metazoa > Chordata > Mammalia > Rodentia > Cricetidae > Peromyscus > Peromyscus attwateri. Next base: position 38,632 of record CABHPP010146587.1, on the reverse strand, counting down.
GGGGTGGGGGGAGTGAAAGGGAGAGGGAACTGTGGTTGGTATGTAAAAATGGAAAAAAAAACTTTTAAATACATAAAAAAATCAAATGTGGGTGCCCTTGTGTTTGAGGCATAATTGTTAAGAACTGAAAATCATCTTGATTGATTTTTCCATTGATAGGTATAAAGTTTCCTTCTCTGTTTCTTTTATTAATTTTGGTTTAAAGTCTATTTTTTTATATTAGTTTCTTAATCTGTTTGCTTGGAAAATCTTTTTCCAGCCTTTTACTCTGGAGTAATATCTATCTTTGATGTTGAGGTGTGTTTTTTGTATGCAGCAGAAGGATGGATCCTGTTTTCACATCCATTCTGTTAGTCTGTGCCTTTTTTGGGGGGAATTGGTGTGTGTGTGTGTGTGTGTGTGTGTGTGTGTGTGTGTGTGTGTTTCCCTTAGGGTTTTGCTGGTGTGAGATTATTTCTCATATTTTCATGGGCATAGTTAACCTTCTTGGGTTGGAATTTTCTTTCTAGTACTTTCTGTATGGCTGAATTTGTGGATAGATATTGTTTAAATTTGACTTCACCATGGAATATCTTGTTTTCTCCATCTATGGTGACTGAAAGTTTTGCTGGATATAGTAATCTAGGGTAGCATCTATGGTCTCAGACTCTGCAGGACATTTATCATATCCAGGCCTGTCTGGCTTCTAGAGTCTACATTGAGAAGTTGGGTGTAATTCTGATAGATTTTTTTTTGTTTATATGTTACTTTATATGTTTTTTTGTTTATATGTTACTTTATATGTTACTTGGCCTTTTTCCTTTGCAACTTTTAATATTCTTTCTTTGTTTTCTGTGTTTAGTGTTTTGATTATTATGTGGCAAGGGGACTTTCTTTTCTGGTCCAATCTATTTTGTGTTCTATAAGCTTCTTGTACCTTTATAGGCATCTTGTTCTTTAGGTTAGGAAAATTTTCTTCAATGATTTTGTTAAAAGTATTTCCTGGGTCTTTGAGCTGGGATTCTTATCCTTCATCTATTCCTATTATTCTTAGGTTTGGTCTTTTCATGGTTTTCCAGATTTCCTGAATGTTTTGTGTCAGAGATTTGGGGGATTTAACATTTTCTTTGACCTATGTATCTCTTTCTTCTATCATATCTTCAATGCCTGCGATTCTCTCTTCCATCTCTCACATTCTCTTGATGATACTTGCCTCTGTAGTTCCTGTTTGTTGTCTAGATTTTCCACTTCCAGAATTCCCTTAGTTTGTGTTCTCTTTATTTATTCTATTTCTACTTTTAGGTCTTAAACAGGTTTATTCATTTCCTTCACCTGTTTGTTTTTTCTTGGCTTTCTTTAAGAGATTTATTTATTCCTTCTTTAAGGATCTCTGTCATCTGTTTAAAGTTGGGTTTAAGGCTTTTTTTCCCTTGCTGTTTCAGTGGTGGTGGTGGTGGTGGTTTTTTTTTGTTTTGTTTTGTTTTTGTGCTTCATCTGTGTTAGAATATTCAGGACTTGCTGGAGTAGGTTGGCTGAATTCTGGTGATGACATATTGCCCTGGCTATTGTTGATTGTGTTCTTATTTTGGTGTTTAGGGATCTGGATATGGGGTGATTATAGGAGCCAATTTCTGAGTTTGTCCTTTTTGGATGGGTGATTTGTTCCTTGGTTTCTGTTTCCTTTCTGGTATTTTTTCTGGAGTGGCCTCTGATTGAGCAGAAAATTTCCACCCAAGTTGAGGGCTGGGTTTGGTCTAGTCAGGAGTTCTCTGGTATTCTGGGCACTAGTGTGACCTCTGGAAATGTGGTTGCTGGCATGGCATCTGGTGGAGCAGGGGCCTTCCACTGGAAGTGTGGACTGGGAATTTGGGTGCTGGCATGACCTCTGGAGATCTGGGTGCTGGTGTTGCTTCTAGTGGAGAAGGGGAGCTTCTGTAGTAGGTGTGGGCAGGATAGGGTGATGAGGGAAGGAGGGGCTGGGGATCAGAGGAGGGGCTGTCATGGTCACTCAAATAAATATTTTTTAATACACAAATAAAGCAGATGAGTATGAGAGAAACTTTTCAGAAACAGAGGCAGGAGTTATTGCCAGAAATCAGGAACAGGATCCAGGATCTTGACCATAGCAGAGAAGAGGAAGAGGCTAGAGTAGAGGGTCATTGCAGGGCAGATAGAATGAATAGATTGTAGTGAAGGTTTGGATACAGTAGCAAGCCTGAGTAGAAGAAGTGAAGATGGATTCAAGATCTTCCTCAGGCATTTGGCATGATAAACAATCCATTACTGTAGAGGAGCAGCAGAGGATGGTGAACAGTGCAGCAGAGGAAAAGATGATTGGAAAGATCCTGGTCACGGTGAACTGAACACCTGTGTATAAAATCCCTGAGATACCCAAGGGACTTGAGCTACTCCTTCATGATACAATGTCATGACAGTCACTTATTTCAAATTGTCAACAAAGAAATGCTCTCTCCATCTCTATCACTTGCCAGGTAGCTTGACAAGCACTGTAGAGAAGACAATGAAACAGAAGCAGCAGTCTCTTCCCCAGAAGTTCACACAGCAGTTGAAGAAACAGGACAAATGGAATGGAACAACAGCTAAACCCAGCAAGGGTAGACAGGGACAGAGATGATCAATGATACTAGATAGGTAAATTGATGATAAATAGATAGATAATAAATAGATGATGAATATTTATATAAATAGGAGATGATAGATAGATGATAGATGAATGGACATATGGATGAATGACAGATATTGACAGACAGAAAGGTGGATGGATGTCAGGTAGATATGGCTAGATAGACAAATAATGAGGGAGATAAGATAACTTCCCAGTAATCTTTCATCTGATCTGTTTCTGAGAACATATTTAAGACTTAGAAACATCTTCCTTGGACATAGAAGGTCCTTCATATATAAAGATCAGTAAGTAACACAGTCTACTCAGAGCAGAAGAAACAGAGATGAGCAGTGCAGGATGGAGCCATTTTTTTAATCATCTAAATGACAAGTGAGAATCCAAATATCAAAGAATGCAGTTCAGAGATCAGGCTCCATAGAGTGAGGACAAGAAGTGATAAAGATCTGATCTACACTTGGGCAGTACAAATGAACCTAAGTGAGCTAATTCAAGAAGTACTACTCAGGAAGAATGTATTTTAAATAGGTTGGAAGAAAAGAAAAGGGTAACCCTGTTACAATGTTATATCTGCAGAGTGAATGGGGAACAAGGAAGCCAAGAGAGGGGGCTCTTGGAGAGGAATATTAATTCAATTTTAAGTATCAAGAAAAATGACAGAAACTGATTAATCAAATAAAAAGGTCCAATATGGCCATGGGAAATAACATTTACTGTGGAAATGTGATCAGTCAGCAAAAGAGCTAAAAAGCACATACAGAGACAGGACTGCTGAATCTCAGGAAGTAAAGAAGTGTTCCAGCAGGGGTTGATCAGTTGGAAGAGTGTTTTCCTAGCAGGCATGAGGACCCAAGTTCCATATCCAGAAGCTGTGTAAGAGTCAGGTACTTGTGTGACCCCAGTGAGGGGAGACAGAAATAAATCCCTGGAAATCACTACATGGCTGACCTATCTTACTTGGTGAAGTTCAGGCCAGTGACAGATCCTGTCTCAAAAAGCAAGGTGGACAGTGCCCAAGGAATGACACCAGAATACGTCCTCTGGCCTCCACACTCATGTGCACCCACATGAAGAGACACATACATACTAGTATTCTAATCAATGTGTTAACTATATGTATGGCTCACAAACCCCATGTGATATAACAGGTGCTTGGACTTAAGACAAAAAGAATTATAAAAGAAACTTTATAATTGGGAAGAAAATGAAGTATTAAAATGGTAATGAAGTAAAAAATAAAATTTTGTGAAAGCAACATTCATTTACTAGAAACTATCTTTGAATTTGGGTCCTTTACTATTCTAACCAGATTGTCAATTAAATTTATATGTAAAATAAAGGTACTTTCACATTTCCATATTTCAAAAATTCAATTTTCTTGGAGGCTTCCTGAGGCTAATACAGTCCATCAAAACAACAAACTAAACCACCATAGCAGAAAATACTACAAACTATGGTTTGCCAGGATGAAGAGAAACCTTGGAGATCTAGGCAGAGGCTGTCTAAAACAGGAAGAAATAGGATAGTTTCTGTGACAGTAAGTTATATAGCTCTAGTGCAGTGTGCTAAGGTACAACTATTCTACCTCTAGCTAGAGAAGGAAGAGCCCAAGGTAGGAGCTGTTCATTAAATGTTTTGATAGACCTTTGCATGAGTCTGTGGATGCATGATACCTTGGCTTTCTCTGTGTGATCATGACCTACATCTGTAGTTCTGGCACAGTTATCAATGATGACACCAACTTTTACTCCCTGAAGTTTCCCAGGCAGGATGTTCAATTACTGAGTTACTCTAGAGTCACTGTATTAGGTGAAAATTGCCTTAAAAGACAGCTGTGCACGATCCCCATAGAGGAGGAAGTAATGACCAAAGGCTAAGAGCAAACCACACAAAGTTCAGGCTCATTTGGGAATGCCAAGAACCATAGATAGCATAAGAAAGGTAAATATAGTAAGTATTTAGCAATGAAAACATTATACAGATGAAAACAACTAATATTGAATATCCAGCTTAACAATTATAAACACACATACATACACATACCAACCATGTATACATCATACACATACATCACACAAACATGCATCATTATGCACATATACTTTACACATACATCACATACACACATTATATGCACACAAATTATTCAGTCATCACATACACATCATATACACACAATGCTCAGACATATTACACACACACATCAGGCATGTCACATACAAAGCACATACATATCACACACATACAACACAAACATCATACACACATCACATCACACATATCACCACACATACACTACCTAAACATACACATCACATGTGTAAAATTTATAAGTAAATGCAGAAAGAAACTGTGGGCTCTGCCTGCTGGTTAAGGCACATCCAATTACAGCAGGAAGAGCAACATGGCAGACAGGTATCTAAGGCTGAACTCCCACCTCACATAGGAAGTAGGTATGTGGAAGTTCAGCCATAGTGTTAGCAGTGCTGTGCTCCTCATCTCTAAGAAAGTGACCTTCTCCCTTCTGTTCCTTCCATTCCATTCTTCAGCAGTTAGCACGATGGCTGTGGGAATTCCAGCCATTGCATCTAGTTATGGGAAAGTCCAAAAAACCAGCTCTTCTAATATCTTTCTTGTCATCTAGGAAGTCTTTCTTAGACTCCCGACTGACTTCTCAAGCCTCTCAGAGAAGTTTGGGCTTCCTATTTATACTTAATACTCCATCATCATGAAGAGACCAATGGGCTCAAGGTTAGTGTTGGGTAGGCAATCAGCATTTTCTGTGGAATCTGCAAGAGAGAGTGTTCAAGAGTAATGAGGACTAAGTTATCATTTATATTGGATGCTAACACATGATGTTGAATGTTGTTGATTAAGTCATGCAAGTATAAATACATTCCTTAGAAGTGAAGTAATTTATACCAACAGAGTCAAAAATAAGGCAAAGCCATTGATCTTGAATAGGCAAGAGGCAGAGACACAAGGGCTTTTCATCATTCAAACCTCTGATTTATCAGTGACAGTGGGTGTTCTAAATAATGCCCATGCATACATTTAATGAAAGATTATTGGAATAAAATAACAGATATTTAGCTTGGTGCTATCATTTTAAATAATAGCCATCTATGTGTTATATACTTTGACATTTAATCAATCCTTTGCTGAAAGGTGTTTAGATAGCTGAGAATTTTTCCTGTTGCTTATCTTGATGGGTGATACATGTCTCATTGAAGATATGCAGGTACTTCACACACATTAAATGCACTGGGGTTTAAGGCAGATTAACACCAGGGAGCCTTCAGAATAAAAATGGTATCTCAGTTGCCGCATCCCCTGTGGACTACCTGAGGGAGTCTTCACCATCTCTGTTTATTCTGTATCTCATTCCAAAAGGCGAGGTGCTGTGGATTTCGCTCCTTATAAATAAAATGCTGATCGGCCAGTAACCAGGCAGGAAGTATAGGCAGGACAAGCAGAGAAGAGAATTCTGGGAACAGGAAGGCTGAGTCAGGAGATGCTGCCAGCCGCCGCCATGAGAAGATGTTAAGATACCGGTAAGCCACAAGCCACGTGACAACTTATAGATTAATAGAAATGGGTTGATTAAAGATATAAGAACAGTTAGCAAGAAGCCTGCCATGGCCATACAGTTTATAAGAAATATAAGTCTCTGTGTGTTTACTTGGTTGGGTCTGAGCAGCTGCGGGACTGTGGGCTAGGCAGGACCAGGAAAACTGTAGCTACAGTGAGGTTTGGGGGAAGTGCAGTTACATAGATGAGGATTTATCTGGAAAATTCTACCATTGACCCATGAGATACCAACATTTGAGACTCATTAGGTTCAACTATTTTTTTTTACTAGATTTATCTTTAAAATCTTTAAAAATGGCACCTAGAGTAGGGATGGCAGCATCTTACACCTGTTGCTCTCCTCTTTATATCTCCCTTCCATTCTTGTCCATCCTGTCTTCTGTGCCCACCCCCATCCTTTGTTAATCGCAAGGAATCTTTGGAAGCAGAGGGTCCTGGTCTGACTTCTTCCTTCATCCCTTACATTTAGTCATAATCAGTGTCTTCCATTCTTCTCCAGAAGATGACAATGAATGGACCATTCAGGTCTCCTTCTTCCTTATCTGACCTTTTGCTTTCCTTTTAAATATATAATTTACCACTTGCTCATTTTTACACCATCAATACTCAGGTTCTTCCCTATTGCCTAATAGCTCTGGCTTTTCAATGTGGAAAACATTTCTATTTTGACATTCCGCCTTGGCAAATTGGTTACATTGAAAGAGTAAATGCCTTTGTTTATCTTTTTTATGAACCTTTTTTCCCGTTATAATGGTCTTTTATTTGGAAACAGCATTTGTCATTACAGAAACAAGGAAATTCATCATTTTCAAAAATTATTTGTGAAAATGAATTTCTAAGTTTTTAACATATTTCCTCTATTATTTTACGGGTAGGAAAGTGTTTTCAATTTACTTTTTTTGATCAAAACCAAACTTGGAAAATACGTTGTATTCTGTGCCATCTGTAGCAAGCTGCTGTAATCACCCATCTGGTTCAAATTGCTGTTTTGTGAGTACATTCTTGCATTTGCTGTTTTGCATAATTAAGTTCATTAAAGTAACACCCTTGAGTTTTAATATCTAGGATAATAAATTTGAACTCTGTCATTCTGGAGAGCATAGGTTAGTGGGTGGAATTCTGATGAATCTGGCTATTTTATTCCTCAGTGGCTTGAATTAGTATAGGCCAGTCTGTAACCTAATGCATTGTGAGGAAATGCAGAATTTAACCTCACATTTCCAAAAGACTTTGTATTTTAATGACCATTCGACTAACTAGAAATGATTAAGTAATGACGATTTAGAATATGCTCTTTCTTTCATCATGGTTTAATGTAAGAATTTAATGAACGTTCATTTGATTTTCTGACATTAATTTTTCATCCTGCTGCTTACAGCAGCTCAATCCTTGTGTTGTGTATTACTACATCTATAATATTTTAATATGATTATTATTTTTAAAGGTTTTAAGTAATTTGTACAAAAACATGGTATTTTTACTTGTGTGAGAAGTTGCATGTATTATCATTGGGATGTGAGCAAAAATTGTGAATATAATTTTCTTTTATGGAACTGACTATGTAGCTATGGTGCTGATGTTCCTTTGGAGTGGAGATTTTATACTTGGCACAGGACTGTCTTTTGGCAGTCACCCCTTGTGAATCCAGCAAGTAGAGCTGGATCTAAGGCTTCTAGGTGCTTCCCTCACAGGAGCTGATGTAAGAGAACAGAAGTGGTGAGTGCTGACCCTTATTAGTTGTTATTTAATATTTGGTAATTTAAGTGATCTAGATGAACATTTTTTTTCCTGTTTTGCACCATTGTTAGTCTGACTTGTCTCTTCCTTTTTTGATTCTACTACAGTCATCTTTCCCTTCAAGTTCACATTGTGTATTTTCTCCAGGGTGTTCTTAGGTGTGAGGTATCCTCATTTAACCTGTGTCCTGGTTAGTTTCTATTGTCAACTTGACACAACCTAGATTTTCCTGGGAAGAAGGAACCTAAATTTAAGAATTGCCTAGAGCAGGTTTCCCGGAAGCCATGTTTGTGAGAGATTACCTTGATTGATGGTTGCTGTTGGGGTTCACCGTGGGAGGCATCATCCCTTTGCCCAAGAGAGTGCCAACAAATGGCATTCCTCCATGGCTCATGCTTCCAGATTCCTCCCCAACTTTCCTTTATGATGGACTGTTACTAGAAGTTTAAGATGAAATAAACCCTTTCCTCCCCTTAGTGCTTTTGGTCAGAGAGATTTATCATAGCAACAGAATGAACCTAGGACAATGTGGGAATGAATCATATGGAAGGACCACTTCAGAGCCAGGTGGTAAAGTAGATACTGGACAAGGAGTTAATGTATTATTGTTTGAAGCTTAGATGTCTGTTTCCCCAAGAATGCTTTGAGTTCTTTGACAGTTCACAGGCCTCATATCCATGTTGTTCTGCCTTGGCCTCCTGCAACCAGAGGTCACATTATGGTTATCATTGACAAGTATCATGATTAAATTTCTATAGTGGATGTTAATGTGGGACACTCTTTTACCCAAAGTATAGGGAGGTAATGCTTCATATAACCTCATAAATCCAAGGGCTTTTATGTTATATGAAAGTTTCACTAACTAGAATAGGCTTGTGTGTTTCCACATGCCTGTGGTCCTAAGTTCTCAGGAAACTGAAGCAGGAAGATTGCAAGTTCAAGGCCAACCTAGGCTATGTAGCAAAATTCTATCTCAAAACGACAAAACAAAAAGCAGTTTGTTGAACCCCAGTTGAGTGCCTTCTGTTTGTTTACTGAACATGTTTCCTCTTTCCTGTCAACCTCTCTGGAAAACCATATGTAACTCTCGCTGGCTGACAGGATCCCTATTTGCATACTCATATGTATGTCCTAGTACTTGCCATGCTATCTTGCAATTATCATCTGCCACTGATTTCTTACTAACCTCTGAATGCCATGACTGAAGGAATTTTCCTTACTCACTTGTGGTCTAAGGTTTACCACATTGTTTGGCTCTGGTGGAGGAATTTAGATCTACCGCGTAGGAGGCAGCTATGTTAGCTATACTTAATATTCAGTTGCACATGAGAGTAGCACTCATCCTTTAAGAAACTCAGAACTGACTTAGGAATGTAGAGACACAATCAATAATATAGGCTAATCTATTTATTTAAAAGCTGAGGCAAAGCCAGGCATGGTTGTTCACACTGTAATCCCAACATTTGGGATGCTGTAGAAGGAGATTACTCTGTAATTGAAGCTAGCCTGTGCTACCTACCAAGTTCAGGTTGGGCTGTACAGTGAGTTCCAAGCTAGCCTGGGCTACAGTGTACAGGTCTTGCCCAAGACCAGCCTAAGATCAAGCCAGTGAGAAGGAGTGGGAGGGCTTCACAAGCCTCAAGCCTAACTGAGGGGCTGTTGACCGTTGATGGTTGCCTGAGAAGGAAAAGCTAGTCTTGTTAAAGGTTGTGATTCCTCCAGTGGCTGGTCCCGCAGCTGTAATTGTATGGGCAGCACAAATCAGAGTGTCACAGGATAGACAAACAAACAGAACAAAGACATGAAGTTGGGAGAAGTTGGGAGTGGGTGGATCCTGGAGGAGTGAGAGGAGAGAGTGGGAGTGAATATGGTCAAAATATATTGTATGAAATTCTCAAAGTATTAATACAAGTATTTTTAAAGGAAAGACAATCTATAAGTAAAGAAATGTCAACCCCGAGGCAGAGAAGTGTAACATGTCAGAACAGATAAGTAACCTGCTATCTTTTTGATGTGGTAAAATCATGTGGAATTATCATTTTGCTAACTTGGGATTCATAGAGTGGGGTAAGTATATACTACAACCATATGGAATGGGAAAATTTCTGGAAGCTAAACCCTTGAATAAATGAAATAAAAGACTTGTTGAGCGCTAACAGTGCATGCAAAATGCAAGGTGTAAGCAAGTCTCTGACCTTCGGGAAGGAAGGCACTCTTAGATAGAAAAGTATAACTCGATGTCCTTAACAATGAGACCCAGATGAAGGAGAAATAACTCAACAGGCACCCTCAAGGAAGTCTGTGATGAACTGTGAAGCAAACGGTGAGTCCAGGGAGCTCTTCTCTTCCCAGGGAGATACCTGCCTATCTCCTTCTCAGGATGTGACATGAGCAGATATCTGGAAGTAAATAACAAGGGCTTCTGAAAGAAGGGGTGGCTAGAAAGTCCCTCTGCCCTGTCCTCAGGCAATGTCAGATCTGATTTTCAGAGTCCGGTTACCAAATGTCACTTAACACGAACCGCCGGGAAGATAACCATATCTTTTATGAACTAATCATTTTATGTCTGCTTGTGTGTCAGTTCGCACTAGGAAGGAAGCATGACTCCCAGGACAGCGGACAATTTTGGAATCAGAGCTAATGTTATTTCAGTGCACTGACAACTTGCTAGTGGGTGTCAGCAGGAGCTGGGGTCACCCAAGGGTCCAGGAGTACGGGTGCCAGTCAGTGTTGATCATGCGTTATCCATACACTCTAGGTTCTTCATCTACATTATGATATAACTGTCATGTTACCCAGCCTTGAGAGGTGGTTATGGACACCTCCACTTTGCAGGTGGGAACACTGAGGTCAGTGTTTCAGTGACCAATTCAATGGACTCTATATAAATATGTCACATGTGGCATTCAGATAGGGTGGACCCACTTGTGAGGTTTTTGCTACAAAGAAAAGAGGACCCTTATTTTGCATTCTTCAGAATTATTTAGCCAGGGAAGATAACTGTAATCCTTACAGAATGGAATATTAGGGTGCTGGGTGTGGGAAAGAGTGCCACAGCTGTAATGATTCCTTGGTGGTGAAGAGCCACACAAGCTAGTCCTTTACTTAGCACCTAGATGAATAGAATGATTGTAAGAAACTGAAAAATAAGGGGTGGGTGTTTGGAATTCAGAGTTATTCACAGAGAGGGACAGGACTGGCGTTGACAAGGAGTCAGGCATGGGGCTCTGTGAATGGTGAATGAGAAATTACATCCACAGGAGAGCAGAATGAGGCAGCCCAAGGTCATTGGAAACATTGGGATAGCAGGCTAGGGATGCTGAGGAGCAGGCTAGGGATGCTGAGCAGTTGCAGGGTCCTGTGAAGTCCTCCTTCTCACCAGCCTCTCAACCCTGTAACTTGTGCTTCCAACATCAGGCTTCAGACAGGCGCTTCTGCAGGCCAGTTTGGAACAGTCCCTCCATGCTTCACATAGACTGCCGATTGTGTCCATTTGCATTTTAGTAAATTACAGGATCTGCACCAAAAACTTCACACCTAGTCACCTGTTTGAGAAAATAATGAAGAAGAAATACCTTGTCACTGGTATGGAAACTACTTCTGCTGGGAGTTTCTGACAATATTTAGGCCAAGACTTTCTCATACCCTTAAACCAAAGTGAGGAAAG